>MJUT01023798.1:122811-134148 GCA_002080005.1 Gigantidas platifrons
CAAGTCACTGACAAACTTTATCACATATGTATATAATGTTGTATCGAGTACACCTCGCCATGAACGGGGTTAGAATTCGATATTACCGTTTTGACACTCTTTTTTATGTGATTGTATGTGGAATGCTCTCTTTTTGCTTTATCCTATGTTGAAAGCTGTCTGTCCAATATCTTTACTAGATGTAGATCTACGTCTTATTAATGGTACTTTGTTTGACGTCGTTTGTGTACCGCCTTGTTTAAAAGTTATTGTATGTCGAATGCTTTGTTGAACCTTATTTTGTGGAACATCGACTGGTTGAATGCCCTATTTGACGCTACTCTTTTCTTTTTTTTGTTAATGATTTGTTTGACTTTTGTCAAAAGTTTTTGTTAATGGAAAGCCTTGACATTAATCGATGGAATGCCTTGCTTGACGTTAATGTATACGAGTGTTTTTGTTCATGGAATGCTTTGTTTGACCCGATTGTTTGTGGAATACTTTGTTTGGCGTCATTGTTGTCATGCTTTGCGTTATTGTTGCTATGCTTTGTTTGATGTTATTGTTGTTATACATTGTTTGGCGTTATTGTTGTTATGCTTTGTTTGGCGTTATGCTTTGTTTGATGTTATTGTTGTTATATTTTGTTTGGCGTTATTGTTGCTTTGTTTGTTTGATGTAATGCTGTTGTTATGCTTTGATTGACGTCTTTGTTGTTATGCTTTGTTTGACGTTACTGTTTGTGAAATGCATTGATTGACGTTATTGTTGTCATGATTTGTTCGACGTTATTGTTACTATGCTTTGATTGAGGCTATTGTTACTATGCTTTGTGTGACATTATAGTTGTCATGCTTTGTTTGACGTTGTAGTTGTTATGCTTTGTTTGACGTTATATTCATTATGTTTTGTTCGACGTTATTGTTATGCTTTGTTTGACATTATTGTTGTTATGCTTTGTTTGACGTTATTGTTGTTATGCTTTGTTTGACGTTATTGTTGCTATGCTTTGTTTGACGTTATGCAGTTGTTATGCTTTGTTTGACATAATGATGTTGCTATGCTTGATTGACGTTGTTGTTGTTATGCTTTGTTTGACGTTACTGTTATGCTTTGTTTGATGTAATGCTGTTGTTATGCTTTCATTGACGTTATTGTTGTTATGTTTTGTTTGATGTCATTGTTGTTATGCTTTGTTTTGATGCTGTTGTAGTTATGCTTTGTTTGACCTTACTGTTGTCATGATTTGTTCGACGTTATTGTTACTATGCTTTGATTGAGGCTATTGTTACTAAGCTTTGTGTGACATTATTGTTGTCATGCTTTGCTTGACGTTGTTGTTGTTATGCTTTGTTTTACGTTATTGTTGTTTTGTTTTGTTCGACGTTATTGTTGTTATGCTTTGTTTGACGTTATTGTGTTATGCTTTGTTTGACATTATTGTTGTTATGCTTTGTTTGACGTCGTTGTTATGCTTTGACTGACGTTATTGTTTTTATGCTTTGATTGACGTTATTGTTGTTATGCTTTGTTTGGTGTTATTGTTGCTATGCTTTGTTCGACGTTATGTTGTTGGTATGCTTTGTTTGATGTAATGATGTTGCTATGCTTTGTTTGACGTTGTTGTTACGCTTCGTTTGATGTCATTGTTGTTATGCTTTGCTTGATGTAATGTTGCTGTTATGCTTTCATTGACGTTATTGTTGTTATGCTTTGTTTGACATTATTGTTGTTATGCTTTGATTGAAGTTGTTGCTATGATTTAATTGACGTTGTTGTTATGCTTTGTTTGACGTTGTTGTTATGCTTTGATAGATGTTACTATGTTTATTCTTTGATTGATATTATAGTTGTTATGCTTTGATTGAGGTTGTTGTTGTTATGCTTTGTTTGACATTATTGTTGTTATGCATTGTTTGACATTATTGTTGTTATGCTTTGATTGAAGTTGTTGTTATGATTTAATTGACGCTGTTGTTATGCTTTGTTTGACATTGTTGTTATGCTTTGGTTGATGTTACTGTATTTATTCTTTGATTTACGTTATAGTTGTTATGCTTTGATTGAGGTTGTTGTTGTTATGCATTGTTTGACATTATTGTTGTTATGCTTTGATTGAAGTTGTTGTTATGATTTAATTGACGTTGTTGTTATGCTTTGTTTGACGCCGTTCTTGTTATACTGTATTTATTCTTTGACATTATTGTTGGTATGCTTTATTTGAAGTTGTTGCTATGATTTAATTGACGTTGTTGTTATGCTTTGATTGTCGTTGTTGCTATTCTTTGTTTGACGTTATTGTTTGTTGTTATGCTTTGTTTGACGTTATTGTGTTATGCTTTGTTTGACATTATTGTTGTTATGCTTTGATTGTCGTTGTTGCTATGCTTTGTTTGACGTTATTTTGACGTTATTGTTGTTATGCTTTGTTTGACGTTATTGTGTTATGCTTTGTTTGACATTATTGTTGTTATGCTTTGATTGTCGTTGTTGTTATGCTTTGTTTGACGTTATTGTTGTTATGCTTTGTTTGACGTTATTGTGTTATGCTTTGTTTGACATTATTGTTGTTATGCTTTGTTTGACGTCGTTGTTATGCTTTGACTGACGTTATTGTTGTTATGTTTTGATTGACGTTTTTGTTGTTATGCTTTGATTTTTTTTTGTTATGCTTTGTTTGATGTTTTTGTTGTTATGCTTTGTTTGACATTACCGTTGTTATGCTTTGTTTGATGTCATTGTTGTTATGCTTTGTTTGATGTTTTTGTTATTATGTTTTGATTGACGTTATGTCATTTTGAGTTAAGCAGCAATAAATAATGAAAGGAATTTCTATATTTTGTTACGGCAAACCCGTCGTATACAATTTTGAAAGGTGACCACCCAATGACCATCCCAGTCAATTTTGGTTTAATTTGGTACATTTGTTTCAGAGGAGAACGTTTAAATGTGAAAATTTATGACTGACATCATTGTCATGCCTTGTTTGATGTCATTGTTGTAATGCTTTTTTGACGCTGTTGTTGTTATGCTTTGATTGGCGTTATTCTTGTTTTGCTTCGTGTGACGTTATTGTTTCTATGCATTGTTTGTTGTTTTTGACGTTATTGTTGCTATGCTTTGTTTGTCGTTTTTGACATTAATGTTGTTATGCTTTGTTTGACGTTATTGTTATGTTTTGATTGACGTCTTTGTTGTTATGTCTTGATTGACGTTTTTGTTGTTATGCTTTGTTTGATGTTTTTGTTGTTATGCTTTGTTTGATGTTATTGTTGTTATGCTTTGTTTGATTTTTTTTTGTTATGCTTTGTTTGACGTTATTGTTGTTATGTTTTGTTTGATGTTTTTGTTGTTATGTTTTGATTGACGTTTTTGTTGTTATGCTTTGTTTGATGTTTTTTTTGTTATGCTTTGTTTGACGTTACTGTTGCTATGCTTTGTTTGATGTCATTGTTGTTATGCTGTTTGATGTTTTTGTTGTTATGTTTTGATTGACATTTTTGTTGTTATGCTTTGATTTTTTTATTGTTATGCTTTGTTTGACGTTACTGTTGTTATGCTTTGTTTGATGTCATTGTTGTTATGCTTTGTTTGATGTTTTGATTGACGTTTTTGTTGTTATGCTTTGATTTTTTTGTTATGCTTTGTTTGATGTTTTTGTTGTTATGCTTTGTTTGATGTTTTTTTTTGTTATGCTTTGATGTTTTTGTTGTTATGTTTTTTTTATGTTTTGTTGTGTTGTTTTAATTGAAGTTTTTGTTGTTGTTATGCTTTGTTTGATGTTTTTGTTGTTATGCTTTTTTTTATGTTTTGTTGTCATATTTTAATTGAAGTTTTTGTTGTTGTTATGCTTTGTTTGACGTTTTTGTTGTTATGCTTTTTTTATGTTTTGTTGTCATGTTTTAATTGACGTTTTTGTTGTTGTTATGCTTTGTTTGATGTTTTTGTTGTTATGTCACTTTGAGTTAAGCAGCAATAAATAATGAAAGGAATTTCTATATTTTGTTACGGCAAAGCCGTCGTACACAATTTTGAAAGGTGACCACCCAATGACCATCCCAGTCAAGTTTGGTTTAATTTGGTACATTGGTTTCAGAGGAGAACGTTTAAATATGAAAATTTATTACTGACATGAGACATAGAGATGATGGATGCTAAGTGATGGCAAAAGCTCACTTGACCTTTGACCAGATGAGCTAAAAACATGTGTAGATTTGTAATGCAAGCTGGAGATTATCATTCAATGAACTCATTGAGAATATAATTTACTGATAGGTAAATGTTGAAGACGTTCACAATAGGTTATTTTTAATTTCAAAATGGACATAAAAACCTTTCTGAATTGGCCCATTGTTCTGTGTTTCCACTTGAACCATCAATTGCCCTTTGTATGCAAACTACCATGTTATTTGTAGATGGACAAATATGTATGTTATTGTCATTGGTTTCCCATTCCAAGCAAATTTTTTATCATTAATTCCTTTTATCAACTAGCTCTGTTTGTATTACGTTTTAGTAAACTTGTTCAGGGAGGAAGAGGGGCTGTTGTGGTCATGATCGTATGGTAGTTGAATTTACAATTACCTATTCAATCAGTACCTATCACCACTAAAGTTGTGAGTTCAAACAATAATTGGTTCAAGAACAACTTTGAATTTTTTTATCACCAAGAGAAGTGCAAATATGTGTAATGGGCAGTCCAATGAATATTCCCACCAAGTTTAAATCAAATTGGTCCAGTAGTTTCAGAGAAGACGATTAAAATGTAAATATTTACGGAAGACTTTGATGACCATGGAAAATGCAAAGTGATGACAATACATCACATAACCCTTTGGATCTAGAGAGCTTCACATTGTCCTTTGAGTCAAAAGAGCAAAAGGTCACCAGGTGATGATGACACAGACACGGTGTTGATAATTATTTAGAATAATAAAAAAAAAAACATCATCAATTATGAATGCAACATTTTTACTTATAATAAATATTTTGTATACAATAATCATGATTCAAATATTGATGTTACAAAGTAACCTGGCCGGTCTGTTTGAACTTCAAGCTATGGCCGTGGATGAATCTATTGTTTCTTCTTCTTCTTCTCTCGGTATAGAACTGGAGTCGTTACCGACTGTAATTTAGTTCTGCGGGACTACAGCTGCGCTTTTCCCAGACATCAGCTTCTCGTACAAATAACAACAATAGGCTATTCATAGTATTATTGTTTGCATAGTATAGAATATAAAAGGTATAATAATTGTCAATTGACTCTAATTAAATGGATCAGTGAATTCAGATGTAAACTATTTTACCTGTCCACCCTAAATTAAAAATGAAGGTTCCAATTCAACTACGACAGATAGCCACGCCCTGCCAAGTTAGCCTGAATCAACAATACAACAATGTCAATCACCTTTATTTCTTCTTCAATCAAGGTCTCTGGTAGGGATGTGTACTGGCAGCTGACTTGATGTTTGTTTTTATGGTACTTGGTGCTTTTCCTATGCTTTGTGCTGAAAATAAATATATATTTGTATTAAATTCATGAACTAATAACATTTAACTATATCCAATATCTATCAGTTGCCATAATATTTTTATAGTGTGGTCAACATTTTTAAATACCGTATAATCGGTAATTTCTGCAGTGTGAAATTTCTGCGATTTTGGTCTAAAAAGAAGACATTTAATTTTTGCGGATTTTTTTTTCTGCAGATTGAAAATCTCAGCACCGAAAAAAAAATGGTTTGTATTACAGAAAGCAACAACTGAAGCGATGTTACGATAAACAACTGGTGCACATTACAGTGATGCTTAGAAGTAAAAACATATTTAGTTCTTTGGAAAGTTTTCAAAGGTTACAACTTCTGAATACGCATTTGGTTAACATCAAATTTGTCTTAAGAAACTATTTTTTCACTGTTTTTGTGATCTATTTTCTCGACAGGAAATACAAAGTCAACAGTTGGATCGATGTCGGTATAATCTTTGATATATTTCGAATATATATTTTTAATGTCGAATTTTCATACTTTATCATATAAACTATTTTTTAAAAGAATTATGATTAAAAACAATTATATTCAATTCTTTTAGTATAATGTATCCTTAAAAACCCGGGTTAACCGGAATTCTACTACCAGTACATTTCTATTTGTTTGGGTTTTAGATGAATCCTGAGATCACGCAGTTTGATATTATTCAATCGAAGTTACATGTACAATAATTAAAAAAAATAAAACACAACTAATGTTAATTTATGAAATAACAATTTTAAATATTGCTCTAATAAATTGTATTATGATTGTAAACATTTAACCATGTGATTGTTTCAATTATTGTCGGTGTCAACTTGGTACAATCATATTTCTTTATCTGGATTAATTGTAATTAACATGTAAAAATCATCATGCCACTGCTAAATAACATTTAATTGCTGTGTAAACATTTATATAGTACCACTTTTTTATCTGGATATAGTAATTAGGACTAATTAAATATTTATTTTACATACTATTCGGCGATTTTAATTTCTGTAAGTTAATCGCAGAAAGTAGATTACCGCAGAAATTACCGGTTATATGGTATTCAGTCGGGGGCTGTCGTGGTGGTAGCTGGATTTACAACTACCTATGAAATCAGTGCCTATCATCACTAAAGTTGTGCGTTTGAATCCTGCTGAGGTGTACACAATAAAACATTATGTGATAAAGTTTGTCAGTGACTTGAGGCAGGTCTGGGGTTTTCTCCTGGTACTCCGGTTTCCTCCATCAATAAAACTAACCACCACAATACAACTGAAATATTGTTGAAAGTGGCATTAAAAACCATAACCCTAAGATTACCCCCTCCCTTTCTCTTAGCTAACCTTGTTTTTGTTGTTGTTGTTGCTGCTGTTGTGCCATAGTTGGTTGAGAATCTTGACGTCTGGTAGACTTCAGACCTTTACCAAACAACATGGCTGCCACTATTGAATTAGTATCTGTAGAAGAGTATGTCTGGGACATAGAAGCTTTCCGATCTGTATGAAAAATAATATGATATCATTACATGCATCATTTACTTATCCTTTTTGATCGGAGAAAAAATTATCATATAGACATGTGTAGTGTAGGTATTTATTTCTAAATCCACGGAACAATGAAAACAAAAAAAATATTTGTTGACATTAAAATTTATGCTAAAGATATTGACTATTATATCATGTTCTAAATTTAAAATTAATGTTAAACTGAATTTTATTATATCATGTTCTAAATTTAAAATTAATGTTAAACTGAATTTATGGTGTAATTCTAAACAAACCATTATGGTCTTCAAATTGAACTGATATGTATCCTTATTAGCTTGTGTATGAATTTGTTTTGAATTTGTCATGGAATAAATTAAATACAGTTTTTTACTACTTCAAGAGGAGTAACTCTTAAGATTCATGATGAAAAATTGTGGTTATCAAACTTGACTGAGATTTTGTCCATATATAGCTGGTGTATAAACTTGGTTCAATCTGTCAAGGAATGAAGATGCTATTGTGCTAACAAGGAATGGAGTTAAATTATTGTAAGATTCAAAATAACTGCTTTCCTTTATTAAGGAAGGCAAATTCCTAATTTCCTTCAAAATGACATCATAATACAATTAGAAATTATGACAACTTGTATATGACATAATAATTTTGAACCAATGTGCTATAATTTGCACTCATAAATGTTAAATCTAGGTCATTGTGACTTTGTTCTATTGGTTTTCTTGTTACGTTTTAAATTTCTTTTTTCTATAACACCCCCTCCTTTTTTCAATCTATATTTCTTGCAATATAATTAGATTTAAAACCATCAACAGGGCCATCGTGGTAGTGATTGTATGGTATTTGGATTTACAACAACCTATGTAATCAGTGCCTATTATCACTAAAGTTGTGAGTTTGAACCCCCGTACATGGCAAGGTGTACTCGATACAATATCATGAGATAAGTTTGTCTCTGACTTGCGACAGGTCAGTGGTTTTCACGGGGTACTCCGGTTTCTGCCACAATATAACTGAAATATTGTTGAAAGTGGCGTTAAACACCATAAACCTAGAACCATGCACAATAATTTTACTGATATCTACATACTAGCTTCACTTTCTAATTCTTCTTTGTTAGAGTTTATAATGTCTAGGAGATTGCTCGTCACTTTGTTCATGGCATTCAGCTGTTTCTGTAATTAAATAGTTTCTATGTTTATTTGAGATTTTTCAACAATACATGTAGTATATATACCATAAAAATAACATATCTTTTATTGATAGTATGCTTTGAATTTAGCTGACAACCAAATCTTGTAAATTCCGGCATTCTAGGAGTTTTCAAACACAAAGGCTTCTTCTTATCTCTAGTTTTACTACCCAATAAACAAACTTGGAAAGTAATGTTAATATGATATTTTTTGATGATTTAATTATTTTTTCACTCTATAATATTTCTTTAATTTTCTATATTTCAGCAATGAATTTATAGTTTGATTTAATGGGTAATGCCAAATCATGGTATGTTCAAAGTATATGTAGTAGATAAAGCTTGTATTAAGTCAAACATAGTCCTCAATTTAAAAATATGAATTTCCTATCTACATGATACCTGTATTATTTTTGTAGTAATGCTGTTTATTTAGGGTCCCTCTAAAACAAGAAACGAAACAGAAACGAAACGCAACGAAACGAAACGGAACCTGGCGAAACGAAACGAAACCTGGCGAAACGAAACGGAACTTGGCGAAACGAAACGAAACGAAACGAAATTGAAACGAAGCGAAACGAAGCGAAACCTGGCGAAACGAAACGAAACGAAACGAAATGGAAATCGAATCGAAATAAAATTGAAACGAAACAACACGAGAGGAAAAAAATCAACCAAATTCATTCCTATTTATATATACTTCATGTGCATATATTAAACACGTTTGAAAATAAACACAATGAAACAAGCAGAACTAGAAGTACGTTACTTATCACGAACAGATAGTGCTAAATTATGTTATGAGAGATGAAAAGGTTCGAAATATGTAATAAACACCGTTGCTACACTTCTAAAAACTTGTGTCAAGACAAATCCAGAAAAAAATGAAATCGAATAAAAAAACAAATTCAAAGTACTCCGTAAAGTGTGATTTTAAGGAGAGTTACACAAATTCCATTGGCATGTTCTCAAAAGTTCTTGTCAAGCGGAATTTAACGAAATAAAACTCGCTGAAATCAGACAAAAATGAAGAAAAAAATCGGCTGTGCCAAGTGCCTAATACGCCCATTTATACAATAGCTCTGCAAAGTTTAAAGCGAATTGGTCAAGCACCCGTAAAGTTTGAAGTGAATTGGCCAAGGGGTTCTGAAGTTAGAGAGCGACATGTCAAACGAACGGATGGACGGACGGAAAGACGGATATGGTTTACCATAATACATCCGTCTTAAGACGGGTGTATAAAAATAAGTACTTGGTAAAATTCCAGTCGTGGTTTTGTTTTGGTACCTAATTGCCCAGAAACTGTAAGAAAACTTTCGGAGAATCTTGATTATATTGCCATTTTGCACCTCTTATTCCATTTTCTATCAGATTTTTTTTGGGGGAGGAGGGTATAATTTCTACTTTTATAGATGCTCGTCATACCCTTCACGGGCAATGTGATCATGTTATGTTTTGACATGTCCGTTGGTTTTTCATCACACTGTTGTTTCTTTACATTCCCTATTTTTATGCAATCTTTCTAATATCAACAAGCGGGAATCAATTGAACCACAAAACGGCAAGAAAATCGTAATTAAAATGACCTTTTTTTTTGCTTTGAGGCAGTTTTGTTTTCACTTTGGCCTAAAAAAAAATATCTGCATTAATTCTCAAATTATGTTTTATAAAAAAGACTGTTTAATATGACTGCCGAGAGAATGTCCTTTCACGCGTACATTTCGTTTCAATTGCATGAAAAAACGTGCAACATATCAATATATTTATACGATAAGTTAATCACGTGCCTCGCGCAGAGTAGATCATGCAAACCCTTCCGATGCACCTGGTGATACTCCCGGTTTTTGTGTGAGGGTTCAGATTGCTAGTGCTTTTATTTTTTTATGGCGTTCGTTTTCAAATCTGTTTATTTGTTTTGTCCTTGTTGTTTCAGCAGTGTAATATGGGTGAGGTGGAAGAAGAAAGTCATTTTCTATCATTTTGTAATCAATACACGGAGGGAGGACAGACAAAATCTAAATAAACTCATAATTCAAAGTTGTCCTAACCTTTTAAACGTGAATTCACAAGAACAATTTATTTGGTTAATGACTTGTAAAAAACACAACTGTATAGAAAATAAGAAGTCAGTTTATCCAGAGAAATTATAAATGATGCATGTCAGTATTTCATTTTATTGTTAACTTTACATTGCTTGCAGTTCTGGATCTGACACGGGGAAACACCATCCCCTGGTGTCTTTCCAAGTATTGCGACCAGTGGCAATACACCCACACTAATCATGATCGTTATAATATGTCTTCGCCTTTTGTGGGCCCTTGATTGGAACAATAAAGCTATGTTATGTTATCGTCTCTATTTGTGTAATCTCTGTATCACCATTTTGTTTTGGACCTAGGATTTTCTGGATTATCCCTTTGACTTGTTGCTTTGATATCAAGAACTCCCCTGTCCACCGAACCGTTAATACTAGTGACAGGCATCAACGGAGCTTTGCCAAATTTTAAACTATGGGAATGTATTAGATATGTTTCGGTTTTGTTTCGTTTCGTTTCGTTTCGTTTCGCTTCGATTTCCATTTCGTTTCGTTTCGATTCGTTTCGTTTCGTTTCGTTTCGCCCGGTTCCGTTTCGTTTCGCCCGGTTTCGTTTCGTTTCGCCAGGTTTCGTTTCGTTTCGTTGCGTTTCGTTTCTGTTTCGTTTCTTGTTTTAGAGGGACCCTTGTTTCTGTTTCCTAAAACCTATACACATATAAACATGACTGCTCACTTTCCTGTCTTGGTACAGGAACTTCAATAAAAAGCAGTGCCCGGGTGGCTTAATGAGTTAAGTAGTTGGATTACCTAACAACTCCTACAAGCATATCACCAATACGGCGTGGGTTCGCGTCTGGCTTTGTAAATTAAAATAAAGGGTGCAATCGACTTGCAGCCGCAAGTGATAAAGTTTACCAGTTGCTTGCAGATGGTCGGTGGTTCTCTCCGGGTACTCCGGTTTCTTCCACCATTAAAACTGGTCGCCATGATATAACTGAAATAGTGTTGAAAGTGGCGTTAAACACCAAAAATCAAACAGCAAATCAATAAAAAGCGGAGGGGTTAAACTAATTTTATTTGCCCAAACCTCCCTTGAAATGATGTACA
>MJUT01023798.1:150902-162496 GCA_002080005.1 Gigantidas platifrons
TTCGGATGTTGAACATTTTATTCCCGGAATTGCACCCCCTGTTAGTGTTAGTATATTTTTATTGCTTTAATTAAAAAAAAATAACACCAAGAACATCGATAATTTCAGTCTTCTTATTCAGGAAAAAAACCTACAGCAAAATAAAGGTATACTGTCAACAAAATCGTCATTTTTATCGAGATTTTTTTTTAGGGATTCCAGATTTTTCAACTTCATCCTTGTATAGGTCGAAGCCAGCGTGTTGAGGAAAAA
This sequence comes from Gigantidas platifrons, assembly GCA_002080005.1. NCBI lineage: Eukaryota > Metazoa > Mollusca > Bivalvia > Mytilida > Modiolidae > Gigantidas > Gigantidas platifrons. Next base: position 151,155 of record MJUT01023798.1, read on the forward strand.
AAATATCGACCTATAGTCCATAAAATACGGTACCATAAAAATAACATCTCTTTTATTGATAGTATGCTTTGAATTTAGCTGACAACCAAATCTTGCAAATTCCGGAACTAAAGGAGTTTTCAAACACAAAAGATTTTTCTTATCTCTAGTTTTACTACCCAATAAACAAACTTGGAAAGTGATGTCAATATGATATTTTTTATGATTTAATTATTTTTTCACTCTATAATATTTCTTTAATTTTCTATATTTCAGCAATGAATTTATAGTTTGATTTAATGGGTAATGCCAAATCATGGTATGTTCAAAGTACATGTAGTAGATGAAGCTTGTATTAAGTCAAACATAGTCCTCAATTTAAAAATATGAATTTACTATCTACATGTAAGATTCCTGCATTATTTTTGTAGTGATGCTGTTTATTTAATGAGGGATGAATATGTAAACAGTCCTATATTCAGTAGTACTAGTATGGAACAATTTCAATTTAGATATCTTATATTTTTGCTGAAATGTTTAACCTTCATGTTTAGATTGGATACAAAGGTAATTTTAATTTGACTTTGTTTTAGCATTTGCTAAGGAGGTCATCCTGGTTGTGATCATATGGTATTTTATTTGACACTTACCTATGCAATCAATGCCTATCATTATCAAACTCATGTATATGTACCGGTATATACAATACATCAGTAATCAGTGATTGAGTGATTGTTGTTTAATGCCAAGTGAGCAATATTTCACCTATGTCATGGTGAGAATAATTTACATTTCGATGTGATAATTATGAAGTCCACTTTGTACTAAACCAACATGCTTATTTTTATTTTTATAGTATTGATTTGGTGTTTAACACCACTTTCAGCAATATTTCAGCTATATCATGGCGACCAGTTTTAGTGGTGGAAGAAGCCGGAGTACCTGGAGAGAACCACCGACCATGGGCAAGCAACTGGTAAGCTTTATCACTTGCAGCTGTGAGTCAAGTGCACCCTTTTTTGTAATTTACAAAGCTGGCCGCGAACCCAAACTGTATTCGTGATATGCTTGTACGAGTTGTTAGGTAATTCAACTACCTAGCTCATTGAGCCATCCGGGCCCTTTTTATAGTGTTAACTCACTGAACCATGTCAGCAGCTATACATATCGCTCCACTCTGAGACATTATATATTCTGATTCTGAACCAAAAAGTATGGTGTATCTTCTTAATGCTGCTTGAATCTAAGATCTATCACACTAAATGTTAACAATCTAAGATCTATCACACTAAATGTTAACAATCTAAGATCTATCACACTAAATGTTAACAATCTAAGATCTATCACACCAAATGTTAACAATCTAAGATCTATCACACTAAATGCTAACAGATTGACCATTGCACCACCGATGTAATTCAACAACATTATGTCATAAAGTTTGTCAGTGACTTGTGGCAGGTCACTGGTTTTCTGTGGGTACCGTACTCAAGTTTCCTCCAGCAATAAAACTGATATAACTGAAATATTGTTTGAAAGTGGTGTTTAACATCTAATATCTATAACGAGAATCATCTGTTGAATACCAGTATTGCTATTTATCTTACTTGTGCCATATCTGCTGGTACTCCTGCTGCTTTCTGTACAACTGTCTGTACTTTATCTTCCACCTCTGGTTCTGGTTTGGTACGTAAATAATCTGGTACAACTTCATGATTAAAACACTGTACCCTTCCTTCTGTTAGTTTCTACAACACATTAATTTATAGCTTTAATCATTAAGACTGTTATCTAATTCCTAGATTTACAATTGTTGTGCAGTGCTAAATTATTTTTATTGTGTAGCATCATTGCTGCTGAATTAAGATTAATCAATCAATTTTAATAATTCTTCGTTTTCATGTTGACTACCAAAAGCTTTAAACTATTATAGAGAATATGCCTCTAAAATTCCAATTATTTTACTTTGAGTGAGTGATTGTTGTTTAAAGCCACGTGAGCATTGTTTTACCTATATGAATAATGATGACGAGAACAAGTTACCGGTACTATAAAATGATGTCTGTATTGTACTAGACAAACACGCTTAGCTTTTTTTTAATAGACCTAGCTCACTGAAACAATAGTTTGCATGTACATAGAGGGCATTCCACTCATTTTCAAGTAGGAGGTGATAATTCTAAAGTTGCAAACAAAGCTGTATTTTACTTTCACTTTGACATTTTTCATTTTTGATAACAAAGTAACCAGGGAAAAATACAATAAGACGGTCAATTTTCCCGGTGCACCGCTGCTGTTGAATGCACTGTGTATATATTGATGTGATCGCAATTCAGCATACCAAGTCATCCAATATAAACTGTAGACGATTAACTAAACATAATGTTCCAATATGATGAGAGAGAAAATACTCCATGCAGACATAATATAAACATCTCAATGTGAGGAAGAGTATATTGTACAATCCCTTTCTACCAAATAATTATATCAAATGAGAGAAAATCCCTCAGGTTTAACTGTATGAGCAGCAATGATAAAGACACAGGACACCAATAAAGTGATCCCTATGTTCTGCTACAGAATTATATTTTATATGCATCACTATTCCTGAAAATAAGTCTTAAATTACCCAATACAATGTATTTTAAAACACATAAACATTTTGGTATCTGCAACAAAAATGAGTTTGAAAAAAAAAAGCAATCAATTATTTTACACCTTAATTTTACCTCAAGTTCTGCATCTCTGTCTGGTCGCAGAGCAAGGGGGAGTAAAAGGTGATTTCTTAAATGTGGTGATCTTTCATTCTTTAATACTTTGCCAAGGCTATTCAACTGTCCCGATATCAAAGCAAAATTGTCCAATGCAGATGGCCTGAAAAAAATGAAAAACATGTACCGGCATTAGGTATTTAATTTTATAATGAAAAGCATTAGAAAGATATCTGTTGATATTAAGAACGTTTCAGGCTAAAGCAGATTAACTCTTTGTCAGTATAACCCGACTACTACAGGTTGAGGTAATCTTATCAATTTTATCATAGTCGAATTCCATTACACAGGATTCACAGAAACAACTGCTTTGTATATAGATGGAATATTAAACAGAAATTCAGGTATATGCCATATGATGGTATGTGTCAATACCCGACAAATTAATACCAATCTGACAACACTTAAATGACACCAACAAGTATTTCAGAAAATAATTACTTTTAAACAAAACAAAAACAATTTTAATTATCTCCTTATTTGTTCGTTGATCCATATCTGTTAACATATAAAATATACGAATGTTAATGAGGTGAGGAACCATGAGGCTGTGACTGCACAGTCGTTGGATTTACATCTACATTGTACCTACGTAATCAGTGCCTTTTACAATTACTTTGTGAGTTCAAGTTGTTTATGTCAAGACAACAAAATTTAATGTGGAAGGAAACAAGAGTCCATGAATAGATGTTTATAATTTTAACACTTTAGGTGGGTGCAAGGGCTCAAATCCACATTAGCATTGTTAGTGTAAAGCAAAATTATGTCTTATGAAATTATGTCCTCCAGGACAATATTTAATGATCATATTGTCATGGAATTGTCTTATCTATGATATTTTGTCCTTTATCTGGACAGTATAATATCATCTTAGGACAATATATCATAGTGAAACTCTGTCCTAACAAAGGGAGGTAATTCTAATTCTAATTCAAAACTTGGACATTGTTTGTTACATACCTGTTAACCCTCCCGCATTTCGCGGGAGACTCCCGCTTTTGAGCTCGGCCTCCCGCAAAGAATGTGCCTCCCGCGCGGGAGACTAAAAACTCCCGCTTTGAAATACTTCTCCCACGACCATAAATTTGATTAAAATCGAAAAGTTGGACGCCATTTTTGTTGTTTTTATCAGCTGGGTCATTAAAACGTTTGCGTGAATCAGCCGATTGTTACTCGGAATTCTCTCGGTTTTTACTAGAAACGCCGACAATGTAAGTTGTTTGCAATATCGAATGGACAACTACACAAATCAAAGTTGTGGAAAAAGAAAATTTGAAGGCGAGTATCGTTCAATTACTTGCTTAAATACGAAAAAAACTTTAAAAAAAATACAGTTCAACTATGTCACAATCAAGGAGACGTTGGAATTCAGGACCTAGCACCCCTTCTTCAAAGAAGAAGAAACATTATTGCAAATTCTTGGAGGACTGGACAAAATTATACGATTGGGTGCAGCCTACTTTGAAGATCTTTAGGGAATGATATGGCATTTTGCAAACTTTGTTCTACAAATTTTAGTGTCAGCCATGGTGGTGTATATGATATTAAAAGATATGCTGATGGAGATTCACACAAAAAAGCAGTTGCTTCAACAAGGAAATCAACCAATCTTAAAAATGCAGACAGAGAGAGAATTTTTTCTATGTTAAAAAAAATCCAGACAGATACGAGATCCGAGTTGAACAATGACACACTTTGTTCTTTATTATGTGCAAAGCAAAATCAAAACTTGTTGTGTTATGAGTACGAACCAAGTGATTCTGTTCCAAGATCAGCAAAACAAGCTGTATTGTTCTACCAAAGTGGTTTGAAGTAATGTTGCTCAGCAACAACAATAAAAGTTGTACAGTAAATTTTGTATGCTTTAATCTAAAAATTTAGTGTGAAAAAATTCGTCACGCAAAATCTCCCACATTAAATAGTTGGAATGTGGGAGATCTCCCACATACACAATCTCTGAGGTTAACAGGTATGTTGTTAATATATTTCAAATTGAATCAAATATAGTGTAATAAATATCATTTCTATGATAAAGAAATCTCTTATATTTTGAAATAAAGTATAGTATAAATATGTGAAGCATAAAAATATCATATCCAGTTGATGTCGGACATTATTTCACAGTTAAAATGTAAATAATGTCCAGTAAGAATGGACAATATCTCATGATGGAGGACACAATTTCATTATGAAATCATGTCCAGGACACTATTTCATCATGAAATAATGTCCATGGACAATATTTCATGATATTTTGTATGGCGGACACTATTTTATTTTACAAAAGCTTGTTGTCAGCAGACAACATCAATCGCTCTCAAAATTGTGTATTCCTACCAGTTCAAAGTTTGATATTCATTTTCAAGTTTGATTAAGAAGGCTGCTATAGAGTTTTTTATATCTTGAACCCTGTGTATGAGAGCATCAATGGTTGCTTCAAGCTGTTTCTCTTCTTTCTGAAAAATTTGATAAAAAAAGAAATAATAATGTGCCCATTTTAAAGTAAACATTAAAGGACAAAACCCAAATTAACAAGTGGAAGAAAAGTTGGATTTTACAATTATCTTATGTTTTTCATGTCAATGAAATATCTGAAGCATGATTGAACAAAAAACAATATTTCATTAAGAGAGGTAAGAACTAATATTTGAAGAAAATGAAAAATGAAATCCAAAATCCTTTGCCGTTTCCAAATTCGTAGTAGGTTCATAACCGCCCTCCGGTACTTAACTGTGTTAATAGTGGGGAGGGTATCACTTACTTGGTAGACTCTAGGTTTACAATTCAAGAGGTCTTGGGATCAAATCCCATTTAGGACATTACATTTTTTGGAGATAAAATATGCTCAACTGTTATAACTTATACGATATATCCTACTTTTTTTCAAGCCTTCCATCAATAAAAAAACATGAACGCATACGTTTAGCAAGTATAAAATAGACGATCAAGATGAGCTTTGCTTTAATTTCTTCTTCTTCTTCCAGGTAAAGGACGAAATTCAATGAATGAATGTTTGTGTCCTGTGAATTTGGGATAACAGTGACAAAATGAGAGATCAGCATACATGTGCTGTTTGCTAACAATTTAACAGTGTAATCTAACAGTTCGAAAAGTGCAAAGCAGTGAAAGTTTTGTGTACAGAACTATCTCCCTTTAAACATGTAGCAATTTTTGTTTTACATTTTATCAAAAGAATATTGCTGAAATTTTATAAAAACATTAATGACTATATTATTGGTCTTTCAATTTGTCATCACTACCAGGGAAAAGATGTAATTAACTAAAACAAAAATTTGTTGTATTTTTCAAGCACCTGCATCATTAAAACCGGAAGTTTATTAAAGTTTAAGACATGCGCGACATCCGCTAAATTATCCAATCACATAAGCGCCATATTTTTTCATTTGGAAGATTTTGTGTTTTGCTGAAATATCGTAAGATTTCATTTATTTGAGGGGTTCATATTCTCAAAGTGACTAAAGATTAGACTATTGGGTTTTCACGTTGAGATTATCCTACTTTGAACCAATCCGCGCACCTTGATCCATTGAATAATTCTTTGTTCTCATTGGTGGGTAGGTCAGTAGTTGATTGGGTGTCGATTCCCGACCAATTTATTGGTCCACTCTTCAACCCAATCTCCAATGACATAAATTTACTATCTTCAGTTCACACACAAGAAATAGAAAGAAGAAGTATTATAAATAAACGAACTTTGCGAATTTATACCCTATTTTGGTTTGGTGGACAAAACAAAAATGGCTTCCCCGATTATCTATTTTTGGAATGTCATCATAATAAAATATATATCTACTTCCTAGTGTCTTAGTGATTTGTCTATTTATAATATAATGTTAATGAAAGAATGAATCTATTTGAAAAAAAAGTATTACACTAAAAATGAAGTTTGTCAAAGTAAGAATTTAATATTCTCAACCACATCTTGGGACAGTTGCTTCTGCCAGTTGTTGCATGGAATTTACCCTCCCCCTATTTTTTTTTAAAGCTTTTCGTGTACATATTTATTGTAAAAAAAAAATCTTTCCTATTTCATCTCTTTTTTTCCTTTATTTAACTGGTTAGTGTCCATATCTATACCATTTTATACATGTACATTTGTAAGTTACACTTACAGCAGCTTACAATGTGATACAATGTAAGTCTTCGTTAAAGTTTGATGTATACTGAATTTAAACACAAATGACACTAGATATTATGGATGATGTCTTGCATGTATATATTTCCAGAAATTTTCTAAGATGGATTACCAGCCATCTGGACAGTCCCCGACTGCTGCAACGATCAGTGGTGAAGCTGCACAAATGTTGAGCACTTTCTGGCCAGATGCTATGAAAGAAATAAGAGATTTGAAAAGTGTAAGTTCACAGTGTTGCATTTTTCTTTTAATATTTTAACTTGATAAAGTTAATGATACATATAGTACAGTTGGAGCTCACTGCGGCAACAATGTCTTAATTAAAAATATAGGTTTATATTTGTATTTGAAATAGAGATTATCTCAATTTAGAATACAGATATCTTTTTATTTGATATAAAGAATAGGATTTACAGATTTGTTCTTTTTGCTATATCAACTTTTCATAAATTCATTAAAGCACTTCTTTCATTACATGACTTCTAACAAAAGCCATTAAATTATTATATATTTTTAACAGAAATCAATCAACTGCATAGTTTGTTATAAGTGTATAATAATTAATTCTGATTAAAAAAATGATTTTACAGGATGATTTTAAACAACAAATACTTCCTTTAGCAAGAATCAAGAAGATCATGAAACTGGATGAAGATGTTAAGGTTTGTGTTAAATATTTCATATTAAATCATAATGTAAATATATTGACATCAATTTATATATATATATATATGAGTTCTATATATTTTGATATGTTTTTGTTTATTTCAAGTTTAAAACTAGAAGATATACACATGTTATTGCAGTTATTACATATGAGTTATGTAAAGTTAATGTTTGAAGTAAAATTATTTCAAGGGGAGATAATCAAAACACTAAGCAAACTATCAATCCACCTTTAGAATACAATTTCCTCTTAACTTTACCATTGCTGGCAATATAGTTACATTTCTCAGATTCTTTAAAATGGAATAAAATTTGTTTCAAATATTTGTCTTAAATGGGAGAACATTTTCTGGTCTTAATAGTTTTCAGCGAAAAAGTATATCTTCTCATTCAACCAGAAAATTGTTCATAAACAAATCATGGAAATCCAGCATAAAAAATAGCCCATTAAAAAAACTCTTGAAATAACTGGACTTGGTATACATACCCTTTTATTTCATTTTTAGAAGGAAATTTCATAAATTGTGTTCGATATAAAAAACAAATCAATATATTTTTAGTTGTGAAACTTAAAAAAAAAAATGGAAATTGCTTACAAGATTCCATGTCCATGTGTATGTATAAAATGTATATATGTTTTAATGTTATTGCCTTGTTATAATTTTAGATGATCAGTGCTGAAGCTCCTGTTTTATTTGCCAAAGCTGCAGAAATTTTCATCAGTGAATTGTCATTGAGAGCCTGGATCCACACAGAGGATAATAAACGGAGGACATTACAGGCATGCTATAACTTTAAAATGACAATAGTCTAAATGTATATCAAGGAAATCAGAAGATTTCTTAGTTATTTTGGACCTTTTGTTAAGTTCAAAGTAATATCTGTTAAAATTAAAAGATTTTGGCATAATTCGGTTGTTTCGAATCATGTCAATTCCGACCACGTTCCGTCTTTTTCGTGTCTTGACGTCTGAACAAATTGGCAGGCGACTTCCGGTGTTTACGCTATTACTGTGACAACGTCATAGATGCGGTAGATTATAAGTAATTGTAATATGGAGACGCCAAGGAAACCGCTGAATAAATACTGGTGTTCGGTACCCCACTATCTGTCTTATATAAGAAATATATACATAAACATAAAGGCAGATCGTTTTCCTTTCATGATGCTGACAGCCGCAAATAAAGAAAGAAAACAAATTTAATTTTAAAGAATTATTTGTCTCTGCGTTGAAGTCTTTGATACAAATAAAATAATTTAATTGATATCTGTCTTTTACAGAAAATGTTAAGATATTTTTAACTTGAGAATCGAACGTTAAAACGGCACATATCGATTGGAGTTTTTGTTGTGTACATTGACACCGGAAGCTCAGGGCCAGCAGTTCCATCGAAATCACGTGATCTGGCAGACGAAAATAACAAAATTTTGACGGAATGGAAATGATTCGAAACAACCGAATTCAAACATCATTTGGTTTGAAGGTGCTGCATGTATCATGTTTTGTCAAACCTGATGTTTTTAAATGATTGATAAATTAAAAACAGATAATAATTAAATATTTGGAAGTGAAATATTAAAGCAAGATTGATCATCATTCTTATGCAGAAAACAAATTAGATGTCCAGAACTTAGTAGGTCAGAGAATTTTTCTCATTTTTATGACATAGGGGCAACATGGTAGTTTATTTCTATCAATGAATTGACTATGTTATATTAATATTGGTATAATGTATTAACATATTTTACCATAATTTATTAAAGATGGAATCATTATGAAGGTATGAAGATTAGAAAAACATTTTTAAATTATTACATTGTATACCAGTTTGAAATTTGACAGTTTTCAAAATAACATGATACCCGGTAATCTGAAAACTAGCTATTTGCAATAAGGAGCATTTTGTTTATTTGTAAAATTAAGTTGATAAATAAATTGTAACATTAGAATATTTTGTGTTTTCTCCAGAGAAATGATATAGCAATGGCCATATCAAAGTTTGACCAGTTTGATTTCTTGATTGATATTGTACCAAGGGATGAACTTAAACCTACAAAGAGACAGGTAAGTAAAGGAGTTTGTCTCATTGTTAAGGTCACTCCTACCAAAAGCTATCCCTCCTAATTGGCCAGATTTTAGATACACCGAGATAGTAAAATACTAAATTGTCCCCATTAAGAGAGGCTGATCCATTTATTTCATTGCAGAAAGGTGGCGTTATAAGCAGGAACTACTTGCTTAAGCATATTTTATTGTCTAATATGTAATTACAATTAGGACACAAGTAACAGAACTTTGTATTGTCAACTCCTCGACTACTGTTGTGCACATAATTATATTTGTTCCACCTAATACCATACTAGTTCCTTTGGATAATTTATTATAAACAACTCCATAATATTTCTTCTTTAAGGAACAAATATTCTCTAATGTTTATTCTATCAGTAATAAAAATATATTGTAATAGTTTTCTTTATTGGATTAATATATTACAATTAATGACTTTTTATGAGGGTTACAAACCCAAGAAACTGATATTCACCTGCACAGAGATATGTTATTATCCCCCCGCAATAGCGGTGAGGGGATATAGTAATAGCGGCTGTCTGTCTGTCCATCCGTCACACTTTCTTGTTTACGCGATAACTTGAGTAAACATGGATAGATTTGAATAATTTTTTGCATGTGGCTTGTAATTATCATTATCTTGGATGGGTTCTAACATGGAAATATTTGAAGCAAGCATTTTGGAGGAAAATCTTAGTTTTTGGTTGAAAAATCACCAATTTTGAGAATTGTGTCTTGTTTATGTGATAACTTTAGTAAACATGGATAGATTTGAATAATCTTTGCATGTGGCTTGTAAGTATGTTATACATTAAGACTGCAAGGCTGCTTTGTATAAATATATAGAACTAAATATTATGCAAGTGCGGGGGGATACGTCGCGCATTCATGCGCAAGGCAGTTCTTTTATTGATACAATGCTATGAATCACATGTATGATTTACCGGTAATTTACAAATAGTTACAATGCTCTTTCATTATTATGTCATTTTAAACTCTGGTGTTTAACACGACTTTCAACAGTACTTCAGTTATATTGTGTTGGTCAGTTCTATTTACAAAAGAAACGGGAGAAATCCTTAGACCTGTCACTTACAAATTTTATCACATTAATTTGAATCGAGTACATCTCTTTCTCCTTTGGTAAGATATTGAGTGAATTGCCATAAAATGTGTTTGATATAGAATCGTGGAAGGAAATTAAAGAAGAGAAATATAAATATCAAGTTCATGTTGCTGAAATAAAACCCTATTCAGTTTACTCTGCTTAAACCGCACTAAAACATTAGAAAATAGAAAGGTCTATATTAAGGAGTTTTTTTTTCTCAGGAGGAAACTTCAAGATCAAACAACATGCTACCAGAACAGATTCAGTATTACTTACAACTAGCCCAACAACAGGCTCAGCAGGCACAGCAAGCTCAGCAACAACAGCAACAAGTAACTCAGCCAACACCACAGGTCACTCAACCAGTGGCACAACCAGCACAACTACATTTGCCTGGTAATTGTAATCAACACTAGCATCCAGGCCAACACATTTTAGAAGTCTCACAATTAACACAAATACAATTATTTCGAAATTTTAATCCACGTTCATCCAGGGCACAATACAAGTGCCACACTCAGCACAAATACATTTACTAATTGTCCCCCGACGCTTCGTCGAAGGGGACTATAGAAATGGGTATCGTCCGTCCGT
>MJUT01023798.1:163338-177647 GCA_002080005.1 Gigantidas platifrons
CAGTAGTTTCAAAATTTAATCTTACGATATAAACTTGGCGTCGGGGGGCCAATGGCCTTTTATTATATTTATTATCCACACTATTATCTAGGCCATCACATAAGTGGCACAATCAGCACTTTTATCAAGGCCACCCGTTGTTGGTAAATCATAGTTGATCACAGTCCAATATTCTCTTCTCATCAACTTTCAGACACTTGAAGGAAAATTCTTTGCATTCACAAATATTTTATCTTGAATCTGATTGGCTTCAATATGTTTTCATCATTGGAAAATATTTGCACGTATATATCACTTTCTGCCCGAGTAGAAATTTATTTTAAGCTCTTTCAATACTTTTTTTGATAGTTCATGAAAAAAATATGGTTTTATATTAAAAGTTGTTATTTTTGTGATCTACGCACCAATCATAAAATTTGAGTATTGTTATTTTGTTATAATAACTTCTGTGTAACAGATCAGTTACTGACAATCTTCATCAAATTAGATTGTATTGACATGAATATGTACACTGATGGGAGTTGAGCTGCTCACAAACCTTAGTGATGATTTTATTAAAATAGATGCAAGTCCAACTACCATACAATGCCTGCAACAGAAGCCTCCCTATGTACTCTACAATTACTGATTGCTCAACACTGTTAACTCTATTAATTATTTGTCTTTAAATTTCCAATCTTTTGACCTAGCGTAGCTGATGAAGATTATTCCAGAAATGTGCCATATGCACTAATTTACATATCAACATTTTTATTCCATATATAGCTTTGTTTATTTTCATTCTGATTTAGTATTTCTATACAGCTGATTTCGTTATCTTTGTTTGTCTATATTACCTATCTTGTATTTATTTATAGGTGGACAGGTCCAGAATGTAATACAACAACCAGCGTATCAAATACAAACAGCTGCTCAAACTACTGTAAGTTATTGTTCATTGAAGACTTTGTTTTGATTGCATTGCTTTATTCATGAAACTGTTTTGTGTCAAAGTCAGAAAGACAAATGATTTAAGTTGGAAATTTGCTAGTATTCCAGTAATTTTGGACAAATAAAGCTGAAAACTACTTTGAATGGATCAAATTTCTTTACTTTGAATTATCCAAATTAATGACTCATTTCGAGTTTGGATTATGATGTTTAATGCCACTTTCAACAATATTTCGGTTATATCATGGTGTTCAGTTTTATTGGAGAAGGAAACCAGAGGACCCAGAGAAAACCACTTACCTGCCACAAATCACTGACAAACTTTACCAAATATTGTTGTATCAAGTACACCTCACCATGAACTTGCATCTCTAGTGTTAATATGCACTGATTGCGCAGGTAGTTGTAAATCCAACTGCCAAACGACCCCTCATTTTGAGTTTAACTAGGTACGACTGAACAAACATAAAATTATACCCTCATCAATAAATGATATCTATATATTGAATACTGGTTACAGTACCAATATATTAAATGCTCAAATTTTCACCGAAAAGACAAAAATTTTTTTTTTTAATCTTTGAAAACTGTTTGACAGCAATTATTTGTACATGTACAGTGTTGTTCTACACAGTACAATATATATATAATATTTATTTAATTTTAGCAACAGCCACAAGTGATACAGATACAGGCTCCGTCAGTACAACAACAACCAGCACAGGCTCAGACTGTAACAGCCAACCAACCAACCGTTCAACAGGTTCAAGTTCAACAGACTCAACAACAACCACAACAGCAAACACAAGTTTATCAACAGGTTATCACAGCATCAGGAGAAGTACAAAATGTCCCTGTAAGTTCTCAATTCTATACAGTGGTTTAAATGTAGTTGTATGCTAAGCGTTTTGATCTTGTACAAAGTGGACATCATGTTGTCAAAATGTAATGTGTTCTCACAGTGATATAGCTGAAGAATTGCACACTTGGCACTAAACGACAATTGCTCACTTATATTCAGTAGTGAGGTAGTTCCCCATATATGACTTAAAAAATAATATATATTTTAAATCAAGTTAACCAGACTAAATTTGCATCATAGGGTAAAACACTCATTTCCATTCTAATTGAATATTTTTTTCTACATGGAAGTTTTTGATGCAAGGCAAAGGTGGTTTAAATTATTCTGTATAGAGATTTCAGTGTAGCAGACCTCACCTTTACTTAACATCTTAGATGCTAGTGTTACGGTTTTTAAAATATAAAGTATTATTTCACATAAATATTCTTTTCAGATTCAACTAACTCCAGCCCAGTTACAAGCCATACAAATGCAGTTACAAGGAAAACAGTCAAATCAAAATGTTTTTATACAAGGATCACAACCTAATGTTCAGACAGTTTCAGCTGATTCACAATTTAATACACAGGTAGGCCAGAGAATTGTAGTCTTAAAACACTCGGACAGTAATTAACAGACCTCGAAATGAATATTTGAATTTACTGGTCCTAATCAAATTCTTGAATTTATTTTTATATAGTTCTTTAAAAAAACTGAAAATTTTACTGGTATTGGGCCGGAGGACCAGTGCTCTTCGTGAGGACTGATTTAAATGTAATCAAAGTTCAATAAAAAGTGGTTTGATAGAGGGGTTTCCTGCTTGATGCCTTTCTACAAATTAAAACATTTTCTCATTATTTTATCATGTAATTTACCAGTTGGTACAGCATTCTGGTTGATTACATTACTAAGAGCCATGGGAAGAGTAAATTTTTTTTTTTACATATTTGTTTTAAATCTTATGCCAGTATTCACAAAGCCAAGTTCTCCGGTTTCCTCCACCATAAAACTGACCTCCATGATATAACTGAAATATTTTTGAACATGCGTTAAACACCATAAAACCAAAAAACCAAACCAAACCACTTTTTTTTCTCAACGACAGTTTTATGTGCATCATGTTCAAAGAGGAATAACTCTTGAATTTAATTGTATTTCAGCAAATGTTCCAAATTCAACAGCTTCCAGGCCAAAGTGGACAACAGATTTACATCCAACAGCCTGATGACCAGACAGAAGGAACACAAGATGTCTCATAGCTTTAATCAAACATTTGAATCGCACAAATCATCATCTAAAATCATGCTTCATTGATGGATATGAAAATACAAAATGTAGTAATATGTCTATAAACTGTCAAAAATAAGTATATTTAAAAAATGATATTTCAAAAATTTATCATGAACACTGGCAAAAATTAGTATGATTTATTTAACAAATTTATATTTGATATCTTTAGAACAGTTCATGTCTGTTTGAAGCAAACTATGTAACTGTAGATCAGTTTGTTTTCAGCAGTTTTATTAATATTTGAGAAGAGTTTTCAATGTTGTAGCTCGTCTTAAAACAAGCAATTGAACTGTCACTAAATTTAAAGGTTAGGAAAACATAATCATTATAAAATTATTTCTGATATCGTTTGTATCATACCAGGTATCCAATGTTAAAAAAACATACATGAAGGAAAGTAAATTCTGACTTTGTACTGTTTTGAAATTTGTACCATTCATAATTGTAAAGTTGATGATATTTTTTTTAAACATATATTGGTTGTATGCTCTTTCATGTAATTTAAAATGCATTTCAATGCAAGTACAGTATAACCTCGTTAAACCGCCACCTTCTGTCCATCCAGAGTTTGGCGATAAACTGAGTAAGGACAGAAAACCGGACGTCAACAGTTTGATAATGACTGACAGTTTGATTTGAACAAGTTTACCGGAAATGAGTATTATCACTTACAATTTTAATATATATTCTAATAAATAAGTTTCATTTTGACAGTTGTAGAAAATTTCGGCATTTGTAAATTTAGCAGAATTTATTTTATCGAATTTGAAAAGAAAAAAAATCTACTGAAATTACGTTATTAATAGCACCAATTTCCTTTAATATATATCAAATTCGTTTTTACGTCTTACAAATATTTTCTCTCCATTTTATTTTCAATTTTTGATTATCACAGCTAAAAAAAAGAACAATAAAGTTTTTTTTCTCACTGGTTGTCGTGTCACAAGATTAATCCTGTCTCCGGGGCAAATGTACAGTTAACTTATGGATAATTGATCATTAATTGTTTAAAGAAAGGTGATAAAATATGTTTATTGAAGCAAGGGTGTTATACTTTAATTGAAAAATATTTATTCAACACTTAGAAGCGTGTCACCGTCAGTGTATGGTTTGGAAGTAAATTTGATTTCTATAACCGGAAGTTGTTAAAATCTATTCACATATAAACATTTCTGTCGTTTTTACGCATGCATTAAAAGGAAGGCTTGTACTTATTTCTTCATTAATGTTCAGAAAGTCGAGGAGGACATCATTTGCCAATATATCGATGTCGAGCTGCTTCCCAAGTTTCATTGATCGTTGGATTCTTAATTTCCACAATTTCTCTTTTCTGTCGAAAATCAAGCAAATTTCTTTTACGTTTAGGCGTCGACATTTTCAACACAAATGAAAAGAACACACAAACAAATTTATTAAGTTTTATTCAGAATGAAAAGTAATCAGTTCAGGGTTGTAAAATTTTATTGTAAAGAAAACAATTAACTGTTTTCACAGCGATATCTATTTGCCTTGACTGCTTGCTTACTTACCTTGATTGACAGGCACTTCCAAAATCACAGAGGTGTGACATTATTAATTGGCATTATGATCGAGGTTTAAGTAACAGTGGATTGACCGTTTGATCTTTAATTATCGTGGCGGATGGCGGTATGCGCGTTTGGCATTTTAACAGGGTTATTACTACATACGGAAAATGGGACTGCATAAATTCTTGGCGAAACGTGAGTTTGGCGGTGAATTGAGGCACAATAAAGTGCAGTTTTACTGTATATGTTCAATTTATGTGGATTTTGTCAGTTTGTATATTTTCATTTTAATCAATTTCATGGATTGAAAAAAATCTGGAATTATTTAAATTTGTTGTTTGATTATTATTACTTTCTATGTTAATTTGTTAATTAAGCACTTCATAGTGCTTATAATTATTGGAGGGGGTTCCTCCCCCCCCCCCCAAATATTGGTATCCAGCAAAACATAACAAATTCATAGGAGACTAAAAATTTTCATGTATTTTTGTTTTTTTTTAAGTTTAAAACTGCAGTAAATATTTTAAAGTTATCACACTTCACAATGACATTTACAATGTACCTGCAGTTATATAAATTCTGCACATCTACAATGAGTATATTTTAAAAGGTAAAGATCAATTTCATTTATTTACTTGTCATATTGTAAATTCACAAATTATTTTGTGTATTTATTTATGCGAATTCGGGGTCATTGTGGTCGTATTAGTGCCTGTCACCAATAACGTGAATTCCACTTGTGGCCAGGTGTATTCAATACAACATTATGTGATAAAGTTTGTCAGACTTGTTACAGGTTTTTGGTTTTCTCAGGGTACACTTGTTTCCTTCTCCCCCCATAAAACTGAATGCCATGATATAGCTGAAATATTGTTGAAAGTGGTGTTAAACACCATAACTCTAACCGTATTTCAGATGACCTTGGATTGTTTCGTATCAATATAAAAATTCACATTTCTATTCTATGTTCCATTTAAAATTTTGACGAAGGTTTTAAATACAGTTGCATAATACAAACCCACCAAGTCAGAATCATTGTATTTTTAACACTATGAAATGGTGTGCCATATATTTTTCATAAAAAAAAGTGCATGTTCATGAGAATAGTCTTAAAAAATTAATTTTGTTATTTTTATTTATGTTGAAATAAATTTTTATTTCTTAAATGTTTTTTCAGTTGTTGTATCAATACATATTACACATATATACCACTTTTAAAATATACACTGAAAACGCTCTGTGTAAACAGAACATCAATCAAATGCTTAAAAAAGTTCTTTGTAAAGTTGAATTATATGGTGACGTGTAGCAGAGCCAGGTAAACAGATATTTGCGATAGTAAAACAGACGATTTATGGTGGCAACACTTTAAATACAATATGGTTATTCCCATTCGAATGAAATTCTTCCAATAATAACATTTGTTTACAATTATCGACTGTTATTAATCAATTTCATTTCGCCTTTTCACATAGCATATCACCAAAATAATTCCGTAGTTACAAACCTCAGAAATCAAAGTCTTTATAAAATATTCAATGATCATGTGATCGTAACCAAAAATGTCAACCTCGAAAATTTTATTTAGCTTAAATAACAATTTTGATAAGAAATTTAATGTGTGTCACTTCAAATCAGTATTCTGATGCATTTTCGAACCTGGTAAAATGTGGAATTTACTCTGACCTGTAAATGCAATTGACCAATGAAATTGCTTGTTATATAACCAATTGCATAAGAATAACAATCTGTTCTGTTCTGTTCAAACTCGATCACAGATACAGCAGAACAATATAGTCAATCAATTCTGCTATTGGACCGATGGTGTACTGGCAGTGGTTGGTGTGGTCTTGTCAAGTGTAGTAGATCTTGGGTCCCTAGTTGGGCCAAACCAAAGACTATGAAATTGGTATTTACTGCTCCCCTCTGCTAAGCATCCAGCAGTAACAATTACAGCAAAGACGGGTTGACAAGGAATCAGGATAATGTGTTGGAGTGGAGAGACATGTCTGTCTATCTACAGACTGTTGTTTTAGTGAACTAGCACAATAAAAAGTATCCCAAGTGGAAGACATGTCTATCCACAAGACTGTTGTTTCAATGAACTGGCACTGTAAGTGTCAGAGCGGAGAGACAGGTCTGTCCACAGACTGCTGTTTCAGTGACACCCAGCACTATAAAAATACAACAAAGGGTTTTGGTTTAGTAAACAGTAGATATCATCATCATCTCATGGAATGTAATTACCTGTTCTCCTGATATAGCTGAAAAACTGCTCATTTGTCATAAAGTAACACTTCCTGGTCCACTCTTATGCTCAAATGTTAATATAAATGTCTTACTATTAATAGTAAGTTTAGTTTTAAAACAGAACCAGTGAATAAACATGTATCATATACATACAGGGCCGTCTTAACAACATTATATGCCCCCACCCCCCCGGAAAAGCAGTACACTAAGGCCAATACCTACACAACCACTCACACAAATCAAACTTGAAATACATGTATAGATAAAATTAAACATACATTTGTATTGTATTGTATTGTATCTAATACCCGGAATCAAACTGCAGGGATTTTCATTGGATGTTCCTTTCTAGAATTCTATGTTTGTTTTGTCTGGCTTCCAAAAGTACGAATTAGCTGCATATCTATGCAAATATACGAAACACACAAAGAAAAGAAAATTCACACGAATTTCTAACATTATTATTCTCAAATACATTTCTATGTTAGTTCGCTCGTATTTGTAATGTTTCTCACTTCAGTGATACTTTTAAAACAGGGATACAATTTTCGTCCTGGTCTTGATCGTAAGATAGTTGGATTTACAACTACATTGTATCTGTGCAATCAGTGCCTATCACCACTAACGTTGTGAGTTCGAATCCAACTAATGTCGAGGTGTACTCGATACAACATTATGGGCGTTTTTATTGCAAAGAAACCAGTTTGAGTTTGGTTTTCCGGTTTAGAAACTGGTTTGAAACTAGTTCATTGGTTTGTCTTTTGTAATAAATAGATGGGTTTATACATATAAATAAAAATGGCTGACTTGTATGTGACAAGGATTTATATCCTACTATATAAATCCTTGTATGTGATCAATATTTTAATGCAATATATATATGAACGAGCATACAGTTTTTTTTTCAAAATAGCATTACAATCAGTTACATTTTTTAGACTTTTTAAATTTTCATGCTTGCGTCAGACAAATTTGCAAGACAGCAATCTTTTAGCCCTTCATGTAGACTTTGCAGTCAAAAATAGTTCATTAAATCAGTTGAACATAAATTACTATCACTGGTACAGCATGTATTGTCATTAAATTGCTCTAAGCAATCAAACTGTTCGAGACAAATGCTGCACTCCAAAATCAAAACTTCAGCGGTCGCCATTTTGAACAGATGTCAAATCGTCGAAACCACACCTGGAGGTGGTTTGATGAGTTTTGGAAACTAGTTTCAGTTTAACGCCGATAAATAAAAAAACCGGTTCGGGTTTAAAACTGGTTCAAAACCAGTTTGGACAATAAATACAAAGTTTGAAAAACCGAGTTAAAACCTAAACTGGTTTCTCTGCAATAAAAACGCCCTATGTCATACAGTTTGTTAGTGACTTGTGGTGTTCTCCGGGTACTTCGGTTTCCTCCACCAATAAAACTAACCTCCATGATATAACTAAAATATCGTTGAAAATGGCGTTGAATTGAACACCATAACCCCCACTTTCCTAAATTTATTACAGCAATAAAGATCTTGCAAATAATACATTATTACACGAGGACATCGATCTGATCACAATGGATATGTATCATCCATGTTATGGCGACGTAATTAACAAAGCTAAAAAAAAAAGGTTACAATTTGACACCTTTGAACGTTTTAATTATTAAAAATATATCAAGACGTACTAATCAACAGAGCTAAAAAGGTCAAATCTGACACGACTAAACTTTTAAATCCTTGAAAAATGTTATTGGTAAATGCTATGATATACATATATGTAGTTGACTCGTTGGTACTGACAGGTTTTATCTGCGAAAAATATAGAACAGTGTGCTGATACAACTTGTAGGTCCACGTAAGCAAATCTTTGAAACGCTATTGAACACGATGACTCAACTCAGATGTCAACTTCAACTGCATGACCAATAGTAGTTCAACATAAATTTCGGGTTTTGTACGGATTTTTTCAACATAAATTTCGGGTTTTGTACGGATTTTTCAGTTCAGCCAGTTTTTTTTCAGATTTGGTAATCAATTTGGACTTAATTGATGGTCTTTGGGTAGTCCACTTTCAAAAATGTGCCCGACTGTCCTGTCTTTTATCCAAGATGACACAAATTCTTTAATAGACAAATAAGGTTAACTTTAGGCTGAGGTAGTCGAACACCACGGTTAAGACAAAGTTTTCCCAATAACCAAAATGTAAATTACTGAGAAGGATGACATGTACCATTCAATTCCAATACAATCATGGTTGAATTAGATGATTAATTAGGCAATGCAGTAAATGTAATGCTAGATGACAACTTCTGCATTGGGGTAATTGCAATTAACAGTAGGCCGACATCAATTTGTTTGATAAATGTATATGTGTATGCCATCTTCTCAGAGTCGTGGAGACTTAGTTCAAATAACAGACAAGTATTTATAAATATCTTCACCGTGTAATATTGCGCGGCAATATAAACACATTTCTACATCATAAAAGTAGAACTTGAGAGATAAGATCTTCAAGGTATTTATAGAAACGTATAATCTAGATATTTCCAAGTCTTCCGTTATCTATACTCATTTCTGTCATAATGGCGAATTATGATTCCCCGATTGACTACTTTCTACTAGTATTTGAAACTAGGAGTATCCCAGAAATCTAATCCTATCAGGGGGAGGGGGTAACACTAAATGTCCTAGCTGAAAACATTCGTGTCCTGAAAATTATTAAAATGCCATGTTCTTCTCAGAGTATTGGATTTACTTCAAATTTGGCAAAGCACGGTTTTTATGATATGTTTCCTGGTCTGCAGGGGCAGATCCAGGGGGCGCACCCGGCGGTCCCCCCCCCCTAAAATTGAAAAAAAAATATGTATTTTCTTTGCGTAAAATCGTGATTTTTCACACGAAATACCTCAAAAATTTTCGCGCCTCCCTCCGCCAGGCGCGATTTTTTTTTAAGTGCGCCCCCCCCCTAACTTGAAATCCTGGATCCGCCCCTGGTCTGCACTACAAATGGATCAAGTGAAACAGGCATAAATTTGATCAGTCTC
Organism: Gigantidas platifrons; assembly: GCA_002080005.1. NCBI lineage: Eukaryota > Metazoa > Mollusca > Bivalvia > Mytilida > Modiolidae > Gigantidas > Gigantidas platifrons. Next base: position 173,203 of record MJUT01023798.1, read on the forward strand.
CTTTCATAGAATACCAACACTTGAAATATGTTCATGGTATACGTGTATACTGTATAATAAAAAAAATTGTCGTCCTCCCTCTTACAACTTCTTGTATCAATAATGTAAGACCTCGACAGGGTTGCACAAACATCAATACAAGTTAAGTAAAACTTCAAAAAAATTACCCTTCAGGAGCACCTGAGTTCACCCCCGATTTTTAGTGGGGTTCGTATTACTCGATCTTTAGTTTTATGTGTAATGTTTTGTAGAAAGTTGTTTGTCCTTTAGTCCTTTTTCTTTTGGCCATTGTGCTGTCTGTCCTTCGATTTACGAATTCTGATTACTCCTTTGGTATCTTCAAACTCTTCTTACAGTAATTTTCATAATCTACGTCAGTTTTATTTGACATTTAAATCTAACCGAATATAGTGTAGCCTTGTACCTTTATCATTATGTTTGTTAGCACATATTTATCCTGCAATCAGTACATTTGCTGTACAAATATGCTATACGAATAAATGTTTGCCTTATTCGTACTACACGAATAAACTTTCGTACTAGACGAATAAACTTTCCTGGTACCATGTAGCAATGTGTAGAGCGGAGGGCGCAGACAAGTAAGAAACCAGTACTAATGTAACGCGGACTACGAAGAAGACACCCTTGACAACATTTATGAAAGGCGAGGAATGACGCTTGTTTCTGTCGTTTTTGCTTAAATCTGACAAGTTTTCCGACTTTTTTGACATTGCAGGATAAACACAAAATACGTACATTGTCGTTAAATATAAAATTCATTTGTACTCGCTGCGAAACAGGCCTGAAAAGCTCGCCAAAGGCTCGCTATTCAGCCTGTTTCTAAAGCTTGTACAAATAAATTTTATATTTACCGACAATGTACGTATATTGTATATTAATACGATAATTGCCCAAGAAAACCAATTGAAAATACCAAGTAAAAGCAAATTCCCAACGAAATGCATGATACTTAAATATATTTTATTGTCATACAAAACAAGACAAATAGACAGAACACAAGTTGTAAACTTATGAAGTCTTCTCCTGTGCATGATGACCAAATTTCTAATCAAGAGAGTAAAATCTAATTTACTATGTATAGTGTTACCGGAAGTACAACTGAGCGTCCTGATTTGCTGATGCATTGTGTTGTATTTCAAAAATCGTCTTCTAAAAAGCCGCATCATGAATTGAACTGTTACCTTGTAATTTGAAGTTCTGATAATAACCGTACTTTTAAAAGAGATATCTGTCTAAATACGAGATATAATCAGCAAGTTTTGAGGACACAATACTGTTAGTAAATTTCAGTGAACTTGTACATATGGATTGTCTCTGCGATCCTAAATGTTCATCATCTTGAATTTTTACATTACAAAATGTAGTGTATGACTAAGCCATTTTTATTATTCCCAACTTTCCCAGTCTTTCCTCTGAAATAGATGTAAATATTGTTATACCACTTACCTGTACCTTACTATATTGTTATACCACTTACCTGTACCTTACTATATTTTAATACGTGAAATATACTTGTAAGGGGCCGTCGTGGTCGTGATCGTATGGTAGTTGAATTTACAACTACGTACTTGTGCAATAAGTGCCTATCATCACTAAAATTGAGAGTTCGAACCCCGTTCATAGAGAGGTGTACTTGATACAACATTATGTGTGTCAAGTGACTTGCGACAGGTCGGTGGTTTTCTTCGGTTTCCTTCACCAATAAAACTGACCACCACGATATAGCTGAAATATTGTGACATTTAAGTTAAACGCCATAAACCAAACCTAAACCTCAATGAACTTTGATGACATATGTGGTATAATAGTTAGGGTGCTCGCCTCGAGTGCTTTAAATCGTGGGTTTTATTTCATTTGGGTCAAACCAAAAACTATAAAATTGGTTAGGGTTATGGTGTTTAACGCCACTTTCAATGATATTTTCAGATAATTGTGGCGGTCAGTTTTATTGGTGGAGGAAACCGGAGTGCCGCAAATCACTGACAAACTTTATCACACAATATTGTATCGAGTACACCTCACCATGACGGTATTCGATCTCACGACTTTAGTGGTGATATGTAGTTGAAATCTTGATTGGTTCGGAATCAGAATAAAATGTCCGAGTATATCTGCACGCGGAGTATTGTTTCAGTGAGTTGGCATAACAAAAATCCAATTATTGTTTTAATTAAAGCGTTGATCTAGTACAAGGAGCTATCATCATCACCTCACATAACATCTGGTCATCATGATATAACTGAAAAATTTCCTGATTTGGTCTTAAACAACAATCACTCACTCACTTTAATGAACTTTGAAACATATTTGCAGTGTATCACCTCTTGTAGAAATGCAGGTTTGCTTGGTGAGTTAGTTGGTTGTATCTATCCCATTGAGCTTGAAATAAAAGATACTGGTCACAGGTACAGATAGGTCTAGATCTGCTTCATATCTTGACTACACATCGAAATGGACAGTGAGGGCGGTTAAGAACGAAACTTTTCAACATGTGAACTTTCCATTTATATGTAGCAACATTCCTGCAGCACTGGCATATTGAGTATTGGGGTATATCTTACTTTGTACGTTATTACAGAGCCTGTGGTTCCTAGATCATGATTTCACTGATAAAGGATTTCTTCTAACAAGGAAGCTACTGAACAAAGGGTTCAGTTGATACAATATTCAAGAGCCTGTGGTTCCTATCATGATTTCCTTAACAGAGGATTGCTGCTAACAATGAAACTACTGGATCAAGGATCCTTAGTTCTCAGTTGATACGATATTCAAGGGCTTGTGGCAGGCCTGGGGTCAAATACATTGCAAAGTAATGCATTTCATTATAATTACAATTATAACATTTCAATGGTACCATGTAATGAATTACATTACAATTACTTTGCCTATGTAATGCTTTATGCATTACACATTACATTTTTCCGAAAGAAAGAAAACAAATACATTTTTTTGTAAACGTTAAAGAAAATCGAAGGGGCAATCAAGAATTGACCAACCTATGTCTTCAATAGTCACGTGACTAGAAGTATTGTGAAGTATTTTTCCTATCGTAAAAAAACTATGGATTTCGGATAGATATATGAAGGAGTTTGGACTCAAATTTCGCAAACGTAAATATTATTGTCATATATTTGTATATCGATTCTTAGATTCTGACATTTGAGCACCTATAATCCATATTTAGTCAATAATGAAAAGTTCATAGAGACCTGTCTTGTTTACACCCACTGGGCAGAAACTTTACTTACTGTAGAAAACAGCTCACAACAGTGTATATGAAGTTGGACTTTGGACCCACGTAGTAAAATCAGCTTTTCGTAGTAAATTTGAACTGTTCACCTGTCTTTTTAACCAATCAAACTCTATGTAAAGATGTCACTGAGCAATACGTCAAAACTCATTGAGGAAAGTAGGAAAATCGTTGAAGCGTCTAATGATAACTCTGTACTCAATTTGATCCTTGAAATCGTCACAAAGATCGACAATAGAATGATACAGATGGAGAAAAATATGGGAAAACGTTTAGACGACATGAAAGCAGATTTCCTAGCCGTTTCTGTTAGAGTAAGATCCCTAGAAGATAGTGTGACTAACTTTCGTTAAAAACTAACAGAATGCGAGAATAGTTGTCAGGGTGTTAGCAACTTATTTGATCAAGCTAACTCTCAGATTAAAAATAACACAAGGAACATAATTCACCAGGACACAAGGATAAAAAAGCTTGAAGAGAAACCTGTTGTTCAACCCGTGATACAACCAGTAACAGAGTCGGGCCAGATTAAAACTCTCACAGCAGACATTCACGATCTTAAAAGTAAGGTGCTAGACTTGCAGTGTCGTAGTATGAAAAACAATCTTGTTTTCACTGGTCTATATCAATCTCAATTCGAAAATTGTGAAAATAAACTCAGAGGTTTCATCAGACAGGAACTAGAGATTGATCACTATATTGAATTCGGGAACATCCACCGATTTGGGCGACGCGGAACAAATAATGCACGGCCTATTGTAGCTCGCTTTATATACCATAATGACCTACAAATGGTGCTACAAAACGCATATAAATTAAAAGGATCCTCTTTCGGCATCAGTGAACAATATCCCGCTGAAATTAACAACAGAAGAAAAAACATGTATCCGATAATGAGGGAGGCAAAACAACAACGACGTCATGCGGTGCTGGTCCGCGACCGGCTGTTCATTGGTGGAGAGCAATACATACCACCCGAAGACAGACCCGTTAATGTTGACAATGTGTGAAACTCCCCTCCCCACTTACAACGCGGACAAGGACATATCGCACACATAACACCTGGTAGACCAATGAAGCGACCTCGACAGGGATCGTCACCAAACCAAGGTGGTTTTGTAGGCCATGAATAGGACAGTCAGGGAGAACACCCTCACAATCATTCTCCGAACTA
>MJUT01023798.1:207081-220246 GCA_002080005.1 Gigantidas platifrons
ATAGAGACAAAAGTTCCACATGGAGAGAATTGAAAACTGTTGCAAATAATATTCAGTCTCTCAAAAATGATTTATCGGGTAAATTTGTAAAAATATATACAGATAATCAAAATGTGGTTAGTATTGTTAACAAAGGTAGCATGAAACCANAGCTACAAGATATTGCATTACATATTTTTCATATGTGTACATCTAACAATATTGTTTTAGAAATGGAATGGATTCCAAGAGATAATAACAGTAATGCGGACTATCTAAGCAAGTTGTTCGATTTTGACGATTGGATGTCTGCAAAAATGTTTTTGATGATTTCAATTTATTATGGGGATCTTACACTTGTGATTGTTTTGCCGATAATAACAATAGAAAAGTTACTGTATTTTAACTCAAATATTTTAATACATATGCAATTGTGTAAAGCTAATACATATGCAATTGTGTAAAGCTAAAGGCACTCTAGCTATACCAAATGGAAGTCGGCCTTATTTTGGCCTATGCTTGTTGATAATTTTACAGAACACTAAGAAATTTGCTATAGATTTTAGAGAGTACAAACATCCTATGATGTTTTTTGTTGACAGTTCACAAGAAAACAGTGTATTTGTACAGAAACCGTTTAGAAGCAATGTGCTTGTATTATTGATAGACTTTTCTTGAATGTGCATTGAAATTATATATATGCGACAGTGATTTATTGAATATGAACTATTTGCATACTGCGAGCTGTTATGCCGCAGATTATTTATGTTGATTATTTTACTGCGACGGTTGAATGCCGCAGTGTTTTAATTGCGAGGATTGAATGCCGCAATGTATGATTTGTTAAATTGATATTACATTTGTAAATACTGCAAGGTGTTATGCCGCAGCTTATTTGTTGATTATTTTACTGCGATGGTTGAATGCCGCAGTGTTTTAATTGCGAGGATTGAATGCCGCAATGTCTGATTTGTTAAATTGATATTACATTTGTAAATACATGTATATTGTTTTAGCTACAAGAATATTCATTATTCCTTTTTGTATTTTACAGTTTCAATTGGTCAATGGAAACAATTTGATGGTTATGCCAATGATTCAAGATTTGCCAATATAGTACACCATTTGCCATCGTTTGTTCAATCTTCTAAGTCGGATTCCACGTTAAAGAAATACAAGTGTTATTTTAAGAAATTTGAGCGGTGGTGTAAATCTTGTTCGCTTCAATACTTGCCGGCCACTTCTGCAACTGTGTCTATATACATTGGTGGACTCATTCAACAAGGAATCAGTGTCGCAATTTTGGATTCCAGTTTTTTATGCAATAAAGTGGTATCATGTTTTTTTATTTTGAAAATAATCCTTGTTCAAATAAACTTGTCTCTTATTGTTGAAGGTGGTAAGAGGTTGTTGAATAAACCCGTTTGCCAGGTTCCGTCTCCATAGCTTAAGAAGTGGTGGTGCCTCTTCAGGAGATAATCATGATGTTTCAGATTATGGAAATTGCATGGTCATTGGGTCACAGATAGGTCTAAGGATGGTTACATCAAAGATAATTTAGAATCTCAAATGGTTTGTTTCCTTGAATCTTGGCATATAATTCGATTCCTCCTTTGTTCATCGAAGTTACTGCGAGCAAACAATCCTATATATACTGATTTGTCTCTTATTTAGCCAATTGATAGAGAATAGAAATAATTTAAATTCGGACGATGTCAAGAGGGAGAATTTAAATGTATTTCTATTTGTGTCTATTGGGGTTTTCCATTTTAATGCGGTCTGTTCGTTTGTCAGTTTATGATGGGTCTGTCTGATATGTATCATTTGTATGGTATTTCATGTAGTTGCACGGGATAAGCTTTGGCGGTTAATTAAATGGGGGTATAAAATGGGACGTTTATACGATATTGTATCGAGATTGCTCACAGTGACTTGGAGAAAAAGGAGTTGTTGAAGTCCTGCATTGATTACTTTGACAATGTTTGATTTATGTAATAATTTAAAATATTATTTGTATGACTATTGTTAATTAATAAAATTTTGCATTCGCATAAAAAATATGAAGTTACTACGAGCAAACAATCTTATATATACTGATTTGTCTCTTATTTAGCCATATTTAGAATAGAAATAATTTAAATTCGGACGATGTCAAGAGAGAGAATTTAATTGATACACGTGTATATATGGGACCCTCTATTAGAAATTATGATCTTCCTTTTTAAGCTGTCGTGCGTAATGGAATTCCAAATTCCCAGTATCAATCTTTGTAATCGATCTGCTTAGGGAACGACCATTTAACTTGAAAAAGGGAGGGGGGGGTAAAAAAATATTCCGATTCCCAATGTTGCTGAAAAAAATATTATGATGTTGGTGGAGGAACAAAATAATCTGATTCAGAGTTTTTGTCATATAACCTAATGTTAACTTCTGGAAACAAATTTCGCGCTTCGCGCTACAAAAAAAAACTCTCGTGTTGTCCGAAAAAAAATTTCTGAACGAAAAAAAACACATAAACCCCACCCCCTGCAAGTTAAATGGTCGGTCCCTTAGATCAATATACTATCATTGTACACATAAGCTGAAACAGGTAGTATACAAACTGGATACATTCAACCTACAACAGTTGATATCTCTCATTTTTATTCTGTTTATTCGGAGATTTTTAGTGGATGGACTTATAAAAAAACCAAAAGTAATCCTACAAACATATAATTTAATTAGATTGAATAAAAATGGTATCTTTAATGTAATAAGAATCACAGTATCAAAAGAGCTCACTGACAGATCAAAAAAACTTTAATACGTACTGTAGTATATTAAGAGCTATCTAGATAGATAGAAGTTGTGAGAATTTTTCCTTTGTTTTTTGTGTCAATTGAGTTGGAAAGATAATATCAAATGCAACAATTAAGTCCCCCCTCCTCTTGGTTTTAGTGTCCACTAGTCCTTCCCCTTTAATTCTTCTTACAGTGTTTGGTGTAGTCACATTTTGAAGTGGTAACGATATTCTCCTCTCGTCAACTGTTATGATCTTGTAAGTTCCACCACATAAAGCCTGAAAGATATAATACAAAGATACGAGAGAGAGAAAAAGGTCAACAGGTTTTTAATAAATTTTGACAATTAATTAATAAGTTTTTTTAGTATCAAAAGGCGCATGTACTTATTTCAAATCGTATGGATTCGACATAGACATATGAAAACAAGCCTATTTTTGTTCATTGTGTCATTTTTGGTATAAAACAAATGTTTGGCCCGTAACGAAATTGAATGAGTTAGTGATTGTTGTTTATTGCCAACTCAGCAAATTTTCAGCTATATCATGATGAGAACAAGTTAATCTTCAAGGAGATGATGACGATGTCAGTTTTGTACTAGACCAACATACTTAGTTGGATAGATATGTCGCCCATGCACTCGGACACATTATCCTGATTTCGAGACAACCAGTCTTTGCGCTTTCTCCTTAATGCTGTGTGCTCAGCGGAGAAGCAACAAATACCAATTTTATAGTCTTTGGTTTGACCCGATCGGGGCTCGAACCCACGATCTGACGTACTCGAGGCGAGCACGCTAACCATTATACCACCGATATGGTTATTGATACGAAATCTACAAATTGACATGTACTCATGTAGGCATATATACACAAAGAAAAAAGTTAAGCACCCCCATGTTGTTTTGAAATGGCAAATGATACGACAAGTATCACGAGATTACTGACAAAATGGTGACCTATTAGGACATTACACTGGTTGTAAGAAAGCACACAAAAAAATAAAGAAAAATGTTAATTTAATGAATCACCATATCACAAGGCCAGTTTTTGCAGTAAAACATGTCCATTTTAAGTATTGACCTTCACAGTTCAAAAAGCACGATAAGATTGTCTTTTCACTTTCAAAACGTCACTTATGAATCACTTGACGACATCTATTGTTCAAAGTTCGGTAACGGGTGTAACCCACACGTGCTTGGATGACGACCTCAAAACTGCGTCTCATCCCTCCAGTTAGATGTCAAATGTCCTGTTGTGATAGCAGCTGCCATTCCCGATGCAATGCTGCTTCCAACTGACGAATGTTTTGCACAGTAGGTTCCCGAACATGTATATACGACGGCCTAACATGTCCCAAATATGCTCTATAGGATTCAAATCCGGGCTCATGGCTGGCCAAAGAACAGAAGTCACGGCTTCGCTTTGGAGGTAGGCGGTTACTGCTCTTGAACGATGAGGCCTGGCGTTGTCATCCATATACACAGGCCTTGTAGCTAGTGGGTGGTTGTCAAAATGGGGGACAACAACTGGTTGCAAGACGTCTCTGATGTACTGATCACCAGTTAGGCTGCCTTGTATGGTGACTGAATCCAGCTTGCAGTCATGAGAGATACACCCCAGACCATTACTGAGCCTCCACCCCAAGGGACAGTTAGCTGGATGTTCCTTGGGGTATAGGCTGTATTTTTGTGTCTCCAAACCTTCATCCTGCCGTCGGTTACACAGAAACCGGCTCTCGTCTGACCAATGGATCTTGCGCCATGGCCTTAAGTTCCAACCACGCCGTGCTTTATTAAACGCCATGCCAAACGTGGTCGTCGATGTCGGTCTGCCAACAGTGGACGTTTAATGACTCTCCTTGACTTAAGTCCCGCTGATTTCAGACGGCTTCTAACTGTTCTTGTTGACAGACGTCTATTGGGCAGCCAGTGTTGTTTAAGTACGGGACTGGTTGCGAATGGCATCCGTCCAACCAAACGCTGTAATGCCCTGTCGTCACGATCAGATGTTACCCGTGGTCTGCCGGATCTTGGCAAGTCTTTCACATTGTTGGTTTGTGTGTGTTTTCTCACCAATCGGCTGACTTTTTCTCACCAATCGGCTGACTACAGTATGGTGGTAGCCCATCTGACGTCCAATAGCTTTGTAGGACATCCCTGTTGTATGCATGCCGATTATTCGCCATTTTTGTGCTTCTGATATTCGCCTTCGTACCATGCTTACTAAGAATTAACAAATTTTTTTAAAACACCGGACTTAAATATCCAAATTCAAAGCGTGAACATACTGAATTTTGAGTAATGCGTGAGAGGCATGGTTCACGTGCATGACTAGTCGATATTAGACATAATGGTCACACCTGTGTGAGCACATCTTTTTAATGGAACATTGTTCTTGCTATACTCAATATAAATATTAGAATCTAAACTTAGTGTAAGATATTATGTTTTAATATATCAGGGGGTGCTTAGCTTTTGTCTTTGGGTATATATCGTTCCCGTGGAAATGTAAGGTCGTTACTGCCATTTCTTAATTTTCGGATATTAAGAAAAAACGTTTTGTCGTAACTGCCACTTACGACCTTACCATGTCAAATATGGAAGTTGGTCGGAAAAATTGGTTGATTTCTTCATGCAGATACAACCTTTTAATTCTACTTTATAAAAGTAGTAGATACGACCTTTATAAAATTTAGCTATTTCCAAAGGGATATTACAGGAACCCAGTGTACCATCTTGTAGAGCTTTTGAAGCCGAGTCAAAATATGCAAAAATCTAAAAAGATCGTATGTACCACTTACGACCTTGTAATACTAGGGGGACGATATATACAAATGCACATGCACATGTATATAGACACGATAAATGTTCGGATTGTTGCTAGTAATTCCACTAATATCAACATAACAAACAATCACTTCTCATCACCCAAATACAAATTTCCAATCTAACAAGCAAAAAACTTTAAAAAAAAAACAAAAAACAAAACAAAAACAAAACAAAAAAACAACAGAAAAAAACCAACAACAAAATAAATAAAAAAAAATAACGAAAAAAATAAAGAAAAAAAAACCACGGTCATTTGGCTTTAAAGTATGTCCTTATATTTCTTAATACTATTATACTTTTTCCGCTTGCATGCTAGAAATTTAACTTTTTCTAAATATTTGCCCCAAAACCTAGTTTCGTCCCCACATTCTTCAAATGGGGTGGGACGTGTGCCTACTTGTACCCGGCTCTTACGTCCCCGAGTACAGATACGACAATGTGGCTCATTCAAACCAAAAAGGTGTATGTACCAATCAAGTCCATTGGGAGATATGTGTGTTAGAGCACAGTCACTTGAAATTTCGAAAATAAAAAAAAATAAGAAAAACTTCGAAAAATTTTGGTCATCTATAATAAATAGAAAGTAGACACGAAATTGATGAAAACGTTGTCGAATCGTCGCAGATAGAGAATGCTTGTAGGTTAAAACATTACCGATGAGTAAATAAACATGCCATGAGTCGATAGAGGCGGTTAAAGCACATCCCTTGGCACCGGCAATCGTCAGTTAATCATTGTTTACATATTGGTGCAAAAAACCCATTTCATAACTTCTCTTATTTATTATAGATGACCAAAATTTTTCGAAGTTTTTCTTATTTTTTTTTTCATTTTCGAAACTTCAAGTGACTGTGGTTAGAGGGAGTGGTACTTTAGGGATACCGAGTTTGCCGCCGTTTTTAACGATTTTCAATTATATTTTTGTTTTCTTAAATATATATTTTACTTACATCTCGAAGTGTAATCCTGGCTCTATGTTGAATATCTGATCCACTCCTAGTAAAGGTTGGATGTGGTTTGTCCGTTACAATAAATACAACATCCGCAGGTATATTATTGGGTGTTTGATTACCCTCGTTACGAAACGTGATTCTTGTACCAGCTTTCATTCCTGGAATAATAGTAAATGTCAATGTTTTTTCTTCATTTCTGAACTTTATCCCATTAGGACTGAACACTTTACGAGTAATTTTAATACTTTTTACTGTCCCTTTGTAAATATCTATCAATGACACTGGTAGTTCGCTTACAAGTGCAGAGTCTTTTCTCTTTTGTACATTAGGGCCTGGTCTACCAGGTTTTAGACCGTCACCAAATTTGTCATATTTTTTTTTCTTTTCGGGGTCACTCAACACCTCGTAAGCTTTATTTATCTCCTTGAATTGTTCGTCAGCATAAGGTGATGAATTTTTGTCGGGATGGTGTTGAAGTGCCATTTTTCGATATGCTTTCTTGATTTCATCTTCCGATGCATCTTTTGACAGACCAAGAATTGTATAATAATCCTTCTCCATCCTCAATAATGTTTTAAATGCATGAATGAAACGTTGCACAAGAAGCTTGGACAATTTAAGTGTGCTAATGACGAATTGCTGATTTCGCGTCGTCTTCCAGAAATGACGTCGAAATTGCCCGATTTACGGCATTGGTCAGACGAACGTTGTGGGTGTTTAAACTTTTTTGACGGTTTAGCACGTGCAGATTTACACAAATTACATTAAAAATTTGTAATTTCATTAGAAAGTTTACACACTGCCAACCACAAATACATCACAATCAATAGAATTTCACGTCTTTGATGCCTTATGTATGGTAGGAATGGGTATCATTGATCTATGTTTTACGAGTTATTGATCGTAGACGTTTGACGTTGTACGTGATACCACATCAAACGTTGGTTTCATCAGTGGTTCCACTCTAGATCAGCCTCGTTCTGAGCGACCGAAAGTCACAGCACATTTCTAGCTGATAGCAGGGATATGTTCATTACAGCCACAACCCCGCGGACTATGTAATGTTCACGAAAGCACCGATTTGGTGGCGAAGTGTGATGGATAGGGGTGGAATCAAGAAGGTGTATTTAAATCTTGTTTTTCTTGACAGATACATATTTACAATTCTAATGTAGATCTAGTTGTTTAATATTCCTGGTTTGTGATTGGAGAAGCTGTAATTTTCACGCTATCAATTCCACGGTTGAAATAGCATGAGATATTTTTAGAATTAGGTGTTCAGCTGGAAAGATCCGCCATCTTGATATCGTGAAATTATACATGTCATATTTACAACAATACTCAAAAATAGTTAAAATGCCTACCTTGAAAACTTATTTTAGTTAAATTTTATCAAAATTGAAGCCTACACGAAGCCAAATAACGTCTGATCTTTGCATTTTAAACTGGAAGTCTGTATATGACGTCATGTTGTTGATGTTCCAAAGTCGTTATATTTCGCAGAATTTTTTAATTTGTGTGATTTTTAGACCCAGGGATATGCAAGAATAATTTTTTTATGTTCAGTATTGGATTAGAATGGAGATAACTGTATTGTATTTGAAAATTTCACGACAGCAATTATCGATTTAAATGTCGCAAATTTATACCCGTTTACTCAATTTGCTACCATCAATATAAAGGGGCATTATCTGCCAAATCGTAAATTTTGTTACCCATAAAAACTATCTGATATGATTGATGCCTTAATAAAACGTGTTTCTGTAACTTATAAATGTTATGAAATGTACGCGCATCGGTGAAAAACGTGAAACTGCTCGTGTTTTGTGATCGATCAATAAACGGACGCCATCTTATTAATTATCGACATTGTTTACGGAGTTTGTCGAATCGTCATTAAATCAGTACAACAATGCACTTATTTCTTATTTTTTTGGGAATCTGCTTTTAGTCGGTGTTAATTACGGATAAAGAACCATGCAAGTTGGCAGTTAGTAAGCGACAAAATACAAATTATTCGTTTTTACCTGTCACTAATAAGGTCAGTTGCATACGGAAAAGGCGAGGTCAAATTATTTGCTTGCAAGCAAATAAGTAATTGATGGTAATTTTCGTTCTCAAAAGGCGGAAAGTGGTTCGATAAGCTGTTTAATGTGAAATATTTACCTTTATTTCATCATTTTAAAGCTATTTACCAATTTCGAAAGCATATATTTTTTGGGGTCAAAATCGTAGCTAATGCCCCTTTAATAATTTTGCACCTCCATTCTGGCATTCAGTATTTAAAGAAGGTGATTTAAATTATACATTTTTTGTACATGGCAACGGCGCCCATTTTGATTTCAAACCCTAATTGCGCAACTACATATCCCAAGGATCATTCCTGTGAAGTTTCATTTATTTTTTCACGATACTATAGTAACCCCCCAAGTACTAGTATTTAGGTCCCTCAAAATATACCCAAAGAAGCTCCAGTGCAAATTTTCAAACCTTTATGCACAACTAGATACATAAATCTAACATGATACCAAACACTAAGATCATATATGAAAAGAAAGTTTAAACGATGATGGTTAACAATTCCACCAATATCAACAAAGCGAACAATCACCTCTCACTTCAAATCATTGATCATAACAAATTAAGACCAGAATATTATGCCGTTGAAAATCCAGGTCATGGTTGGGACAGGCACAAAAATGTGGCGGGATTAAGCCAGTTAATGGGATACCAACATTTCCTCTCTTGATAATTGGACCTCCAACGAAAATACAGATATGCACTTTTTTTTTAACTTAAATGGTCGGTTCTAAAGGGGTACACATCTTTTTTTTTCAACGACAAAAAGGGTGGGTTGTAATTATGGACTTGAATGGACATGATGTGATTATTTTTAGATAACACTTGTTTGATTTTTTTTGTGCACTTTAATTAAAATGTGAATCAGGAGGAAACAAGTATACTTGTACATATTAAAAGTGTAGAATACTTTTTATAATTTATCATTCAGAGAATTTTAGTGTTTGAATAATATGGTCATCCGAAACTGTCGGACGAAGACAAAATTTTAACATGAGTTGTTTTTTCTAATCACAATGTTTACTAAACCCATGTAAATGTATAGTGTTGTTTGTTGTGTCGAAACAACCGCATCGGTGGTGTAATGGTTAGCGTGCTCTCCTCGAGTGTTGTACATCGTGGATTCGAGCTCCGATCTGGTCAAACCAAAGGCTATGAAAATTGGTATTTAAATTGCTTCTCCGCTAAGCACGCAGCATTAAGGAGAAAGAGCAAAGACTGGTTGTCTCGAAATCAGGATAATGTGTCCGGGTGGGGGCGACATGCGTTTCAGTGAGCTAGCACTATGAAAAATCCAACTAAGCGTTTGTCTAGTACAAAGCAGACTTCATCATCATTTCATTGAAAATTAACTTGTTCTCGCCATGATATAGCTGAACAATTGCCGAGTTGGCGTGAAACAACAATTACTCACTCACTCACTCACTCACTCACTCACTCACTCTAATTTTCTTGTGCACAATAAAACTAATATCCAGATTAAAATAAAACCGAGACTGGTTATTTAACTGAATACAGCTGGACATTTACAGAAACAAGGTTTGGTTTGGTTTATCGTGTTTAACGCCACTTTAAACGATATGTCAGTTATATCGTGGCGGTCAGTTTTACTGGTGAAGGAAACCGGAGAATACCACCGACCGCAAGTCACTGACAAACTTTATCGCATAATGTTGTGCTTGAGCGGGATTCGAACTCAAAACGTTATTGGTTATATGTACTGATTGCATAGGTAGTTGTAAATCAAACTACCATACGATCACGGCCACGACGACGCCCTGAACAAGAAAATAAAAGAAAATCAAATTGAAAGGTCAGAAACGAGAACGATCATATGTAAAACTTATATTGTCATATTAATATAAAGTAGAAATAGTTTGATATTACTTGGCATGAAGTCAAAAGTTAAAAAAAGGTTAAGACGTAATTTCATTTTGAATGTCACATGTCACTCGAGGCAGTCACAGGTTATCCGGGTTCGTAATAAAACTGACTACAATTTCTCAGATTTCAGTTGATATAACACAAATGTTGAGCCAAATAGTTATAGGCTATATGTCATTTCAGTTATCGAATGTCATTATTTGTAAAAGTTAAAATATTTATGTAAAAACGTGAAATTATCCATGATGAAATCTAACCATATGTATACCATATACCGGTATATAATGCAGAGGCGTAGCTCCCTATACGCAAAAACACAATTGCGTAAACATAAAAAAAATCAGCTAAATACGAAATATGCGTTTTTTGATGAAATCAAACTTTAAAAGTAAGATAGAGTTCCATTTTTCGGTTTTAAATGATTTCTAAACCAGATTGAAAATTATTCGATTCCAGATCTGGAATGTCTAGATTACGCACCGGACTGTCAACGCTTCAACATTTTAATTTAAGTATGTTGTCTAGATAACGAATTATATGTCATATCCTCAATACGTGTTTTCTGTATCCACCTCCGGCACATACGACCTGACCGTAAAAAACAGATAGGGTGAACTGTAGGCAGAACAAAACACACTCACGCAAACAGGTTCTGAAGTATGTAAATCTGGTAAAATCCAGGAGCAAACCCCCTGGACCCCCCACCAGGGCTTTGCCTTTGACCCACTGGGGGCCTTCAGCGGCCCCCTGACCCCTCGCCGAAATTATGCGTATACTTCGATTTGCTCTAGCTACGCCCCTGTAATGTATAAAATAGACAATATAAATGCAATGAAATTTATTTGTACGAATTATAGAAGGGTGAAGAAAAACGAGTACAAATGCATGTTATATATTTAAATAGTGTAATATACTGCAATGTCATGTATGCAACAGTAAGAAAATTGTAAAATTTACATACAAGAAGCGATTAAACTTGGTGGTCTTCGTGATCAATGTTATTATTATCACTGGGGTAAAGCTGATGACCGTAACTGCAATTACGGTCATCCCAAGATGGTGGACGTGGAATCGGGTAAGAATCTTTTTTGTGGATTAAATTGTTCCTATAATGTATTTTAAATGGCACATGCATTGGTACGATAGTAATCTATGAACTTATCACAAGGAAATTACAAATTACGACTGAAAAATGTATATGAAAGAGAAAATCCGATTAAAAAAAATCACTAAGATGACCGTAACTGAAAACTGAGATGACCGTAATTGCAGTTTTCAGTTACGGTCATCTTAGCGATTTTTTAAAATACAAGATCAGTTTACGACGACACCTGCGCATGCTCAGTACAAGACAAATAAGGAAGGTATTTGATTAAAACATGAAAAGTGTCATATAGGCAATCTTATCCTACAGACATTCTCAGATATTTGACCCATTTCCGAAAAACGTTTGTCGCCTGTATTCGTAAAAATATTTAGAATCGCGATTTTTCGTTTCAAGTAAAACGGTGGTTTTCTTGAATTTATAAATACATGAAGAGATTATTTACCGCTTTCAAATACTTGTGGCTGTTATGATTTGTTATTTTATTAGCATCGAAACTTGTTGAAAATCGCTGAAAAACAATGTCGCCAGTAAAAAATGTAATTAACATAGAACCCTATGGGAAATTCACATAAAAATCATCTTGTCTGTTCTATTGGAACCAAATTTTGATGGAATGTTTATTTTATGTGGTCCTTTAAGAATTTTATCAGATAGTCCTGCCCATCACACTTTTTTTTTAAATCATATGAAATTTGTTTAAAGTCTTCTTTTGGAACTACTTGCTCATTTGATACAAAATCTTGATATATTGGATACATCGGAATTTTACGCAATGATCCGTCCATCAACCATTGATCCGTCCATCAACCAATGATCCGTCCATCAACCATTGTGTAATCATTTTTGTCAACAATATCAGCTTTGACTTCGCAACTGTAAGCCATGTGTGACCATTTGGAGTCAAATCTCTTGAATCGTAAGGAAGGGCATTTATGAAACTATTTTGTTCTGTACACTGAAGAAAGTGTTGTACAATCATTTATCATAATTAGTTGTTTTGAAGAAATAAACTTGCGGTTTCCTTGGAGGTGAGTAAATTGGCACAAATACAGCTTCAAGTTGCATACTTCCCCCCACTTTTCTATCTCCGACTAAAGTGGATGCTTAAGATAGAACATGTAAAACTTAATGTTCAGTTGCGTTGTTGAAAGCAGCTTTGATCCAGGTGAGCGATTACAGGCTCCTGTGAGCCTCTGGTTATCAATTAATCCAGATTGTTGTATTTAGGTTTATCTATTCGAACCGGCGTAACAATGCTTGTTTGTGGTTGTACAGTTCTAGTTTCTATTTAATTGATACATTTAGAAAAAGTAAAAGAATTAACATATTTTCTAGTGAAAAATATTGGTTCCGGTTTTTTTTCCACATCGTTCATTCTATGAGCGGGACGATAAACTAACCTCATGTCTAAGCGAAATAAAATTTTCGGATAAGTAATTAATGATATGTCGGATTGTGCCCAAAAATATCTACTCCTTTAGGATCAAAATATTTTACTTCATTTTAGAGGTAGCAGCGATGGGTATTAAAACTATCTCTGTATCCCGGAAGA
>MJUT01023798.1:232239-254767 GCA_002080005.1 Gigantidas platifrons
AGCTCAATTAATAGTATAGAAGGTTACTGGATCGTATATCGAAATCAGATATCGAGGACAAAGTTTCAGTCTGGCAATCCAAATGTCAGAACAACACAAATATCCGGATGTGGAAGTGAAATCAGGTGCTCCAGAAGGGTAAGCATTTCATCATTGAGTAATATGGTTAATAGTTCTGATCAGCAAATTCTACTAAAAAGTTACGTAAATAGTATGACATCACAAATATGATGGACAATCATTTGTTCTAATTGGATTTGGACTTGTTGGTACAATTTTGTTTTCAATATTTTTCGCATTTCGACATGGTCTTCCAAATGTTTGGGTTCTTCCAATACTGATGAGGTTAACAGAAACTGCAGTATGCAGGTCAAAATTATGAATGTTATTTTTGCATTTATTTGTTTAGGACCCATGAAGCAAGAAGTAATATCAAAGCTGCTGTCATACAGGAACTTGCGTTTCTGGTAATTTGTTGATTCTGTTTTATATTTCCAAGTCTACAAATGTAATTGGTAAACCAAGTATTAACAAAGGTGCTCGTTTCTTGTGTTTCTTAAACCATTTGAGACACGATGGTGGTGTGTAATCCCGTTTCCAACTCTGAAAATGTTACTCTACGGTACCTACTATGCAAAATTTGGACTGAAAATGTCAGTCTGTAGCGCCAGGAAAATTGGAACCCCCCCCCCACCTTTTCAAAATGGCTGGATCCGCGCCTGGATACCATATACTAAATTAGGTATTCAACTTCGATACCAGACCCCCCGGCCACATCATAACAATTATATCATCTGTAATACGGTACCAAAGGCTCTTGTCAAGTTGCATCCAGGTTAAAAGCCGAGATATGAGACCGTATGATAATAATTTTACAATCGGAAATGATAGAACCCGTGTCATGACAAATGTTATACATGTACACTCACGGGTCAAAAGTATTTCCTCACTAAGATATTTCCCTATATATTTCATATAAAACCACTTATTTTCAACACATTCTCCTGTAGTCATTCCTTATCTGATTTTCATGAAATTTTCAGCATTAAATGCAGAAATAAATATAGTTTCTTCTTCGTATAATTTTATTTCTACTTTCCCTTACGAATTGATTTAAAAACTAAATTTATTTTTTTCATCAAATCTTACTATATAATCATATAAAATTGTGACGTCAAGAATTTACATTTGTGTTTAAATCATAAATGCTTGTAAATAAAAGTTCGAAAAAGTTACATGAAGATATCAAAATAAAGTCTTACTAGTTCTGTTATTAAAGGTGAAAATTTCATGAAAATCGGCTAAGGAATGACTTCATGAGAAAGCTATGAAAATAAGTAGTTTTTATATGAAATATAAAGGGAAATATCTTAGTGAGGAATAACTTTTGACCCGTGAGTGTACATCTGAGCAATGAGAACCCCCATCATGATTATATTAGAATATGAGATACCAGACATTTGAAATAGCAGAAATCGTATCATGATGATACTCTCATATGAAACTCGTATCGTGATTACTTTTAATACGAGACCCAAGGCGCTGTATCACAGTAATGTTATACATCTGAGATACGAGACCTCATTATCCTGATGACAACTTTTGAATTCCATACCTTTTTTTAAACTGTTTTTTTTTATATTAACACCGACGTACTCGGTTTTTAGTGGGATCATGTTTCTTGATCTTAGTGTTTTTTTCATATCATTCTTGTCGTTTTGGTCGTTGCATTGTCTATCCTTCTTTGAATTACGGATTCTCATTACCACCTTTGGAATGAATGAATTTGAATTTTGGTGTTTACCGCCACTTTCAACAATATTTCAGCTATATCATGGCGACCAGTTTTAGTGGTGGAGGAACCCGGAGTACCCGGTGAGAATCACCGATCCTGGACAAGCAACTGGTAAACTTTATCACTTGCGACTGCGAGTCGAGTGCACCCTTTTTGTAATTTACAAAGCTGGGCGCGAACCCACGCCGTATTGGTGATAGACTTGTATGAGATGTTAGATCCAGCGACTTAACTCATTGAGCCACCCGGGCCCCTACCACCTTTGGTATCTTCAAACTCTTCTTATACCCTAGTTCCCTAACCTTTTTATTAAACAAAGGAAAAGTACCTACCTTTGGAACTCTCTGCTTCGTACGTAGAGATACTACCACAACATGCCATTCGACCTTTGTATGCCATGTTTTCTATTACAGTAGATGCAAACTCACCCCCAACCTAAGAAATATCAACCGAACATTGCATTCATTTATGTTACTGATATTTTAAATATGAAACTAAATCATAATTTCAATTTCATTCAAAGTAATCGCTTTGGTGAATGAAAGAGTAAAATAGTATGACATTTGTTCCTTCTTTATATATTAATTTTAACCTAAACTTCGCTTAAGTAAGTTTAACCATGCAAAAATATTTCACTATACTTATTAAAAACTAAGTTCGGTTCGTCTTTACCGCCAGTTGTTTGTAGGATGGCTCATATCTTATTTATGTTATTTGTGTTTGTTTGCATATAGTTGGCTTTTTTCTGTTTTCCTTCGTCTTGTGTACCCTATGTTGCCAGTTTCTCTGGATTGTCCATTTTTGATTGCCCCTTCGGTATTCTCTAACATTTATTTGTTAAATATAAACATTAAAATTAAAATAATCTTACATTATCAAAGTAGCAGTCTATTCCCTTCGGAGCCAACCGTTTAAGTTCTTCGTCTAACTTGTTTGTTTTATAGTTAAAGGATTCGTCTACTCCTAACTCATTTTTAAGCCATTTGCACTTCTCGTCCGTTCCTGCACTCCCTATTACATGACAACCCTTTAAAATAAAATATGAAAGGTATCATTTACAATAATAAATTAAATAGTATACATAGTTAATGCAGGCCCTTAGAAACCATATAATTTTCCATTTTGTGACATATATGATAGAAAATGGACAATTCGTAACTAGATCTGCATTCACATTGGTTTTAAGTTTGAATTGCCAACAAACTTTTTGAATTTTGTTTGACGCAAAACGGGATGTGGAAAGAGATATACTGTAACAGAATACTGGCAATGTAAGTATAACATTGTTGTAATAAAAACGTAAACATCACATTTATTGCACACGACACGCTAGATAACTTGAAGATACCAATGGGGCTAATAAGAAGAAGGACAAATAATACATAGACTAAAGAAACAGGCAATGAGGAGCTGTGCAAGAGGACCAACACCACCCCACTATCTCAGGAGATAAAAAGACGAAGATGGACATGGATTGGCCAGGTATGTAGAATGCACCCAACCTCCATCCCCAGGGACACCAACTGGAAAGAGGGAGAGGGGTAGATCCAAGGATACCTGGAGACGCTCTGTGGAGAAGGAGATGAAAGAAAAAGACTGGATATGGGGACAAGTTCAGCATTGATCCCAAGACAGACAGGCATGGAAGTCTCTGGTGATGGCCTTATGTGCATTCCAGCACGAAGAGGACTAAGTAAGTAAGTAAAGAAACAGGACAAAAGATTGTGTAACACGAGCCTCACAAAGTAGTTCGTGCTCCACTATTGGCTAGTAAGACTCCTTATATTATTGACATGTGTAACTTATATACCTTTATCTCCTTGTCCTTTTTTGTGTTCAATGATTTGACAGAGGTGGTTTTTCGTTTTCTTATTATTGGTGGAATTTTTTACCATCACTGTTTAAATTTAATTTTCATAATTATACAAATTCGAAAAGTGATACAAGTACATTTGTAAACTTTCTCTTTTACATTTTGAAAGAATGTGGATCAAGGAGACGCATTTGCAAATTAGTGCTGATTTCGTAGATTTTTATTATGACAGCACAATAAGACACCAAAGGGGAAACTAGAAGCCTCAATTCGAATGACAGACAACACAACGACCAAAAGAAAAGGACAAAAAGACAATCGAATGGTCCAGAAAACTAAAGATTGAGCAACACAAGCTCAACGAAGAACCAAGAGTTGCTGCTAATGATGAAGCTACTGATCCAAGGGTTCCTAGTGAAGTTGAAATCATCACTGCGAAACTTCTGGGCTCATATGAGTACAATACAAAGTCGGTCAGAAAAGCAATATCAATAGTTTATTTATAATGTTAGTACGCACCACATGTAAAACTGGTCAGCTAGTTTCAGCAAGAAAGCACCTTTACAATGTCATTTTCAGTTACATTTGTAGTTTGAATCAATCTGCATTCTCACAAAATATGATTTTTCTTTACATGAAACACCAAGGCGAATAAACAGAACTTTGTTCTTTGTATCTGGGTCTCTCTTTTGCTCGTTAATATTTTCCATAAGCTGTGATTGTGATATATGTGGGTGTACAGGGCCATTACTTACTTTGATTTTGGCTATTTGCGAGACCATACTACCAACAGCTCCAGCAGCACTACTGACAAAAACGGTTTCTCCCTCTTTTGGCTCACATCCATCCATAAATCCAAAATAAGCTGTCATCCTATAAATGAATTATACATTTGAACATTGATTTCAAAATGATGCAGGAAAATACAAAAAGGATTTTTCAAGTGGTACGAGATGGGTTTATTACTTTATTTCCAATTGATATTAAGCTGAATTTTCCATAGTTTAAAGCAGATGGTATTTTGCAACATACTTTACTTGAATATACCAATATGCCCATAATAGAATGACAAAGTGTATTTTCTTGTATGTATTGGTGACAAATTTACATTCGAAACCATCAAAAGAAAGTAAGCAATGTCAATGATAGTACTGGATTCTTAAAATCAAAACAAAATTCATAGTTCTTGAAAATAAAGTTGGTACAGATCATACGCAGAGGTAAACGAACTATTTCCCTCACAATTGTGCATGAGAAGGTAATTTTGAAGAAGTCCTGGATAGAAGTGAGAACTGAGTTTACGTCTAGATAATGTTGGACAGGGAGTTTCTGTGGAATAATGCCAGTTTATATAGCTATATCATTCTTTGTAGTAAAAGACCAATAGAGAAATAAAACCTATAAAGCATTTTAATATATAGGTACTTATATTTACTTGTATGTACAATAGGTAATATATAGTTTTATGAAAACGGCAACACAAGTAGACAAATATTTGCACAACAACAGATGATATATAGTACAATTATATATCTTTTTTTATGACACCACTAAACAAATCTATTAGATAAATCTTCTTGTTGAAAAAAGGGTGGTTATATTGTTTAACGCCACTTTCAACAACAATTCTATTGGTGCAGGAAATCGGAGAAACCCAACAATCTGTCGCAAGTCACTGGCAAACTTTATAAAATAATATTATATCGAGTACACCCCGTCACGAGCGGGATTCGAACTCACAACTTTAGTGGTTAGGCACTGATTGCATATGTTCTTTTTTAAGTATATGAGCTGTAGTTCAGTGTATATTATCTTACCCCGGCATTCCCAGCGCTCCGAGATAAAGTGAGAGTGGATGCTGTCCAATATCTGTCATTTTGGTTAAACTAGATACCGCTGATTCTGGTACGATAGTATGAGTTCTCCATCCCAACATACCAGTAACATAGGTACCTATTGGAAAGTCGGGATTTTCACTTTTCGTTATTCTAAATAAAATAAATATAAATAAAAATATAAATAAACATAAAATTAAGTCTTGTATATATCAAAACATTCCTGGTATTAATAAAAACATTCCTGGTATTAATAAAAAAAAAACCAACAACATTCCTGGTATTAATAAAAACCCTGTTCATGTGGTAAGAAAAGTTTGAAGATACCAAAGGGATAATCAGAAGCCGTGAACCTAAGAAAGACAAACACCACAATGGTCCAAAAAAAAAGGGACAAACAAGATCTTCAAAACGTTAAACAGAAAACTAAAGATCAAACAACACGAACCCCACTAATAACCGGGGTGAACTCGGGTGCTCCACCACATATAACACCCGTCATGTAGAATATACTATGTACAAGTACGGTTCATGTGGGAGAAAAATGAAGCATGCATATGCTTTGTCCTTTCACCATTGATCTTTAATAATCAAACTCTATAATTCAATTAGGACTGATCAGCACCAAACTTATTATTGGTCTCATGAGACAACAAACTTAGTAAACCAAAGTCACAAGTTTTGTGAAATGAAATTGTTAAATAAAGATTCAATGACAACAAATGAATTGAAAATTTTCGAATGCGGAAAGAAACTTTCTGAATGTTTCTCTGCAAACAGTTGGAGAAGTTCTTGTTTGGTAGTGGAGACAAATATGGAAATGACATTTTGGTACAGGAAGATTACAACAAAGTGGCAATAACAGTATACTGGCTCGCATCTTCCGCGGATATTTATTTGAATTTATCAAACAAACACATACTTGGCAACTTGTTCTCCCATCATCACATTCCCTTCAGTGCCAGGCATTAACCTGAAAAGAAATTGTTATGTTTCAATGAACTTAAAACAAAAACCAGATTCATTTGCACTTCTTTGCTTTAATACAAGAGAAATATCATTATTATATTAAACGGCTATAAACCTATGTCCAATTGTCTATGTCATAAATTCCATTACATTGTTCTTTCATTATAAATTGTTTGGGATCCAGCACCAGTGATTAAGTTATTTACAGAAATGTATATTTTGGATAAGAATTAATGTATGTATTGGCAAACCGTGCTCACAATAAAATGATTCAAGTTTACCAGAACATCATCTTAATTCACCATGACGTTTTGATTCTTGCACTGCTTCAACTGGATAAGCATTCAATATCTACAATTGTAACATAAGGCCATCCTAAAAAAAATCTACGTTTAACATCACCCGCGCGTGTAGGTTTTGAAAATTTGCCAAAAATAAAAAACAAACACACATTGCGTGAAATGTTATTTTACACTGAAATTTCATGAAGTTATCAGAAAAACCTGACATTTCATACCCATGGACTGTTAATATCTCATGTTTAATTAATAAAACTATTAATTACAGTTCTAAATCATCTTTATTGATGCTAAACACAGCAAAGAACTATGAAATAATACACGCAGATGCGCGATATGGCACACTTTAAATTTGTGCTGTAGTTTTATTACTCCCAGAGAGTCGTGCTACTAGTATATATAATCAACGACCTCTAGATGTGATATTGTATGGCTTCATGTTACTGACCGCCACGGTATAACTGAAATATTGTTGAAAGTGGCGTTAAACACCATAAAACAATCAAACGAAATTGTTTATACCACGGTTTTCCGTGTTAAACGGTTAAAATATCTAATAAATGCTTCACGCTTAGCGTTCAATTGTTTAACCGTTTAACTCGGAAAACTATATGGTATAAATATTACTAATCCTCAATAACACTTATTTTAATTTAGTCAATCAAGTTTGATAACAACCCCCTCCCCCCCCCTTTCCCCTTCCCAAGTTTTCACTATACAGTCTATTGTGTGAATGGTCATTGTGCTACCCACCTCATATAGGGATCCACTGTCAAAAATACAGCTTCACATAATACCTCTACAAAACAAAGAGGTTGTATTTAATTCTGTTCTATATTCATGTCTACTATTTATATATCATGCTCCAGGTTTTATATCCTGGTACATTTGTATATAATTTTATTCAGAATTCCTGCTACTCAACTGTGCTTCGAATAAACGACTGCTGCTAAAAAATATTGCATTGATAAATTATTTAATTAGAAGAAAGCTGACAATGAGCTTTGACTTTGATAGTTATAGATTTGGGATTCGTTATTCAGTATCCTAACTAACCAAAGGCATGAACGCCACAAAAAGTAGTATATGGGTCATTTAAAAAAAAAACCTTTCCTGTCCAACTATGTTAACAAATTATTTTGATACGAAAGCATTAATTTTTCGTGTTTAAACAAAAGTTTGCATTATTTTCGAGTCGGCACATCTAAAATGAATACGATTTACTCCTATTAACCCAAAATAAAATAATTTTGAAGCTCATTTTTTGGGCAATTTATGAGTGTCCGGGATGAGGATGTCATGTTTGCACTTAATTTTTCAATGATTTTTAGTATGTTTTCAGATTGGCAAAATGAATTGTTTGAATCGTTTTTAAATGAATTTTAACAAGAAAGTAAAGTCTTGAAGATATTTTTGTATTTGTCTATAAAAAAACAAAATTATGCTGGCGTCCACGAAATGCATGTCTATCCTGTTACCGATACAAGATCTACACAACAATGATTTCTCCCTGCAAATACGGAACTCTTCTATGGTGACCCCAGAAGTACACAGCGTCTTCAAAATGGCAACCAGAATAGGCCATGGGCTGCAATAGCCCTCCCCCCCCACCTTCGAACCCCACTAATTTTTTTTGGTCCTTTGTTATGTCCTTTTGAAGAAAAAACATGTTAACATTGAATATTTTGGGATGAACTTACATTTTTGAGCCCTTTTTAACATCCTTTCGACAATTTTGCCGGATTTTCATATTTTTTCTTTCTTCACTGTTGCTGAGGTCTTGTAGCTTATGAACAACTATTAGAATATAAAAACTGGGGTTTGGTGGATAGCTGATTATATTATCGTTCAAATGAATACAAGTTATTAATATTTTATGTAGCTCAGTAATCGTAGGAGGCAAACAAATCTATCTCTAAAATTTATTAAAACTATTGAATTTACGGAAAATTAAACCCATTACATCATCAAAAAACATGTTTTGTAGTGTAGATTGCCGAAAAATGGAATATGATTTTTTCTGATTTTAGCTCTATTCAGCCCAAAACGCGCAATATCTTTTTCATAGTATAAATTGACAACCAAATTATACATCTGTCATGTGAAGTTATGTTATGGAGACATTTTAAAATAAAATGTGTTCTAGTACCACCTTGTATAGGGCTTCTAGGGGCAAAATATTACCCCTTACCCTGCCGAAAATCACATAATATTTTCTCATCAGTATTAGTCAGTGGGCTAGCATAACCCCCCGTACATCCCCACCTTCCATGTTAGCATATTGTTTTAAGTCCTCCCTGTTACACCCTGTCACGGCTTTTTGAGGATTTTTGATTTTTTTCAATTTTTGTCTTTGCGAGCATTAAATGTATACTAAACAGTCTTGAAAGTATTTCAATATGGTATCAAATGAAAGCTTATAGTATTAACTTACAATTGAATACAAGATATATACACTTTGTGGCTATCAAATTTTGTCAGACGTGAAAAACCTACTCCCCCCCCCTTCCTGAAATGACAAAAAAAGACATTTTTTCCCTTAAAAGTTTAGATTAAAAAAATATTTCGTACTAAACTGCGATCTTTTTTATACTAAGCCAAACAAATATATCACATTTAATAAATCAAGCACTAGTAATCCTTTATGGATTGATTTTTGTGGTCAAAATACTTCAAAAATGGGATATTTTCAATTTTGCAGATTTTCACAGGATTCTGCTTATATCTTAATTTGCTAATAAAATAAAGGATACCGCATCATAATGACGGTTGATTTTTGTATCTGGATATTATAACAATGTAAAAAGGGAATAATTATGTTCCTTCTATTCCATTTTTCATGTTTTCTGACATTGGTAGAATTTAAACCCTCTTAGATGATGTTCATATGATTTGTTTAAATAAAGAATTGAAATAAAAATTTCACTCTGCCCGACCATGTTTCCAAGGAAATAAACCGAGTTTCATCAAATTGTACGTGTTTTTTTTAGAGTGGTAGGGCTAATATTTCCCTATTGTTTTGTTAATCAGTAGGCAGAAGGAACATAATTATTCCCTTTTTACATTGTTATAGTACCCAGATACAAAAGTCAACCGTCATTATGATGCGGTATCCTTTATTTTATTAGTAAAATTAAGATATTTGCAGAATCCTGTGAAAATCTGCAAAATTGAAAATATCCCATTTTTCAAGTATTTTGACCACACAAATCACTTCAGAAAGGATTACTAGTGCTTGATTTATTAAATGTGATATATTTGTTTGGCTTAGTATAAAAAAGATCGCAGTTTAGTACGAAATATTTTTTTATCTAAACTTTTAAGGGAAAAAATGTTTTTTTTTTGGTCATTTCAGGAAGGGGAGGGGTAGGTTTTTCACGTCTGATCATTTCAGGAAGGGGAGGGGTAGGTTTTTCACGTCTGACAAAATTTGATAGACACAAAGTGCACATATCTTGTATTTAATTGAAAGTTAAGACTATAAGCTTTCATTTGATACTATATTAATATACTTTGAAGACTGTTTAGTATACATTTAATGCTCGCAAAGACAAAAATTGAAAAAAATCAAAAATTCTCAAAAAGCTGCGACAGGGTGTAAATATTAGCCTCAAACGGCAAGTTCATCCCAAAATTTTCAATGCTAACATGTTTTTTCTTCAAGGGGATATATAGGAGGACTTAAAACAATATGTTAACATGGAAGGTGGGGGTGTACGGGGGGATATGCTAGCCCACTGACTAATACTGATGAGAAAATATTATGCGATTTTCGGCAGGGTAAGGGGTAATATTTTGCCGCTATAAGCCTATACAAGGTGGTACTAGAAATATTTTATTCTAAGATGTCTCCATAACATAACTTCACATGACAGATGTATAATTTGGTTGTCAATTTATACTATGAAAAAGATATTGAGCGTTTTGGGCTGAATAGAGCTAAAATCGGCAAAAATCATAATATTCCATTTTTCGGCAATCTACACTACAAAACATGTTTTTTGATGATGTAATGGGTTTAATTTTCCGTAAATGCAATAGTTTTAATAAATTCATTATAAAAATATCATCTAAGTTGTGTAATATTTTGTCTATTGAAAACAAAAGGCGAAAAATCTCGTTTTTACGCAATTTTATCAGGGGTAGGGATAGATTTTTTGCCTCCTACGATTACTGAGCTTCATAAAATATTAATAACTTGTATTCATTTGAACGATAATATAATCAGCTATCCACCAAACCCCAGTTTGTATATTCTAATAGTTGTTCATAAGCTACAAGACCTCAGCAACAGTGAAGAATGAAAAAATCTGAAAATCCGGCAAAATTGTCGAAAGGATGTTAAAAAGGGCTCAAAAATGTAAGTTCATCCCAAAATAATCGATGTTAACATGTTTTTTTTTCAAGAGGATATATAGGAGGACTTAAAAAAATATGTTAACATGGAAGGTGGGGGGAGGGTGCATGGGGGGTTATGCTAGCCCACGAACTAGAACGTTAGAACGTTAGAAGACACAGGAACAAAATTATAACAAGAAAAGTGAAAAAAAAAATGAGAGCGTACCCTTTTAAAATGTCTATCATGTTACCAACAAATTTATACCTAAACACGAAATTACATCCTTAAAAGGGCCCCTAACTGTTTGGAAACAAAGAACACTAAACCAAAAAAGCAAACACCGATTTACGGGGAGCAGTTATTTCATTACAGGATCAATAAACATATAAATTTGTCTATCCTGTTACTGTCTATCCTGTTATCCTCATGAATAAAGTAACAGGATAGACTGATTTGGTAGCAGGATAGACAATTGTGTATCTGCGAACCTAATCAAATAGTTGAAAGTGTGTTATGATATGTACTTTAATTACAAGGTGTGAAACATTTTATACTTCACCAAAAAAGCAAACACCAATTTACGAGGAGCAGTTATTTCACTACAGCATCAATAAACATATAAATTTGTCTATCCTGTTACTATCTATGCTGTTACCATGTAAAGTAACAGACTGATTTGGTAACAGGACATATAGATGTCCGTTCCTGTTACCATAAACAATATCGTTTTACTAAACTTATATGCAACAAAGGCACTTCATATTAGATTGATTCAAAAGACAAATATATACCGAATGTCAGGAAGTGCTTCAATTGGATTTGTATTGCCTGTAGTCGTTTTTACAGCAATCAAAAATGTATGTTTAGCGGTTTTTTTCAGTACGCAATCTTAAGTACATTTTTATTTTGCTACTGCAAAGAAATTAAATATTTTTAAATTGTTTTCTGAAAGACCACATGTTCCGAACATTCCATGTGCCCTAGGTCAATGAAATGGTTTAGAACTTTTTGGACAAACAACATGGTGGATAAGTTAACTCTATTTCTGTCAGCAGTAATCGAAATGGACGACAATGATAGTGAGATGAATTTGGAAGAATCAGTAGTTACTGTAGCCATAGTTGCTGCTTCCACGTGATTTAACCTTTAATTATAATATTACTGAATCCTAAAAATATGCAACTGAACAATAAATGACGGATACATGTAATCTTTATATTATATAATGTTCACAGAGTGTTTTAACGTATGTACACGGGTGTTTTGCTACGTCACACGCACGGATACTTGAACATCGCCTCGAGGTAGGTTTATGCAGTTGTACAATTAAAAAAATAATAATAATAAATAACAAAAATAAGTAGTTCACCGAAGGGCCCACATATCAGACTTCATTGTAAGTATACATTCATTGCGTGGAAACCCGTCAGTTTTGCAAACACTTCTGTAAAGTTAAAATTCCGGGCAAGGATACCGTTCACACAAAACCCAATTAATATGGAAGTGTTTGCAAAACTGACGGGTTTACACGCAATGAATGTATGCTAACAATGAAGTCTTATATGTGAGCCATTCGGTGAACTACAAATGTACTTGGTTTTATTAGTTTTCCTTTTTTTTAATTGTACAACTGCATAAACCTACCTCAATGCGATGTTCAAATATCCGTGCGTGTGACGTAGCAAACCACCCGTGCGTATAGAGAGGTTAGGTAGGAGATAAAGCAGATCTTAAAAAGGGCAGATCTGAGATTTTAATTGAGGGGCGCGAGTCAAAACAAAAGATTATGACTGAGCGTATCGAGGAAAAAAATGTTTGCGTAAGTTTGCATCTATCTGGCATATTTTGTATTTTTTTTTAAATGATTTGAAACCCATAAATCCATCAGGGACAGTAGTGCTGCAAACCAATTTTTTTTCTAAAAAAATAATTGAATAAAGAGGGAGGGAAATGGAACTTCACGTTAAGAAGCTCCTGTGTTCTCCCAGGAATCAAATTTGCACCAAAAAGAATTGATTTATAAAACTATAGGGGACTGTATTCACAATTTACAAAGTCCCTCCTCCCCCTAAAAAATACACGCAATTCTTTTGTATTGCGTAATTTTAGGAAAATGAGTAAGGTGTAGAAAAAATTATATGTCAAAGAAAAGATAGTCGGTTCCGCCATCTTGATTCCTTCTGCACCACCTCAAAACTTGGTACACCCCGCACACTGTTCTGTTTGTTCTCGCAGAGTGTTCCGTATCACTTCATTCGCTAGAACATGTTCGGCACATCCCGAACATACGAAAGAAATACACCCTAACAATGTTCCAAATTACTAGTACGTAATAATTACCTCCCTTTCCCAATGTATCTGGTAGAGTCTCTTCTTCTAACTTAAAGTTACTCATGTTGGCTGCTTTGTCCCAAGCTTTTACCATCGTCCATTTTTTAGCCATCGCCATTTTGAGGCTCTGTTTTAACTGAAATGTATTTTCGTATGAGTATACAATTCGAGGATTAAAGACAGTAGTACTGATATATGAATGGTTTAAATGTAAGGCTATATTAAGATTATGTTTAAAAATTATTTGCTCTAAATGACACATGTCCTAACAACGATAGATGTGAACTAGGTCATGTAAACATCAAATGGACATACATTTGATGAGTGAAATAATTTATGTAGCAACTATAATATGAGACCGATCATGCCGGTAATTTTTAGGGGTGCTACAACCCCCCCCCCCCCCTTTTTCCGAGACAGAAATTTTCGTTCACACGAAACAAAAGTATTAATTTATACGTTTCTTCAAATCTGACCAAAATTCTTTTGTTGAAAAGTGCAAGGTATTTTCCTATATATGTAGTTTTTTTCATTGAGTCTTCTGTTTCATACATTCAGGTCCATGATGTATTAATTACAAAATTTCGCACATATTTTAAGGTCATGAAGAGATTTTATCTTTATTTATCTACTTTTCTGTGAGTTGATTGTGATGAGAGCGTACAACAGTTTTCATAGAAGGATTTTCTCTCTCTCTTGTAATAAGCTTGACCGAAAATGGCCAAAAAGTGTCACTTTTCATAGTTTGGACAGTTTTATTTGTCATTTAAGAATTGAATGCATTCTTTTGAAGTTTCATTGGGGTATGAAAGCGTTGACCGAAGTACATTTTCAATGAAGCGCCGCAACACCAAAATTTAATATAGTTGAATTTTTCGTTGTGAATTATATTTGTGTTAGATTATTTGCTGTTGGAAATTACTACGCCATTGATTGTTTATATCTGACGTCGTCATGGAGGCACGTACAAGTTCGGGTTTGAGTTTCATTCGGATGTGAAAAATCTCTTTTATAATCATGTGACCACTTCATAACCAATCATACTGTAACATTTCAATGAAAAACGGAAGTAATGTAATTATTCAATTTTAATGCATTTTTTTCTTTGGGAAAATGACTATTTTGATTGGTTATTGATGGGCCATTAAAATAAATTGCTAATCTTTCCGGGAAAAAAAGTCTTAAAGGTGACCCAAATTCCGCAATTTCGCATATTTAGAAGGTATATAGAATTTTTATTTTTTATCCAATTTTGATGTTTTTTCCCTTGTATTGATTGTGATGAAAGCTTCCGTTAGAATGTCGACGGATCACCTAGTATCTTCTTACACTTTCCGAATCAACGTGACCGAAAGTGGCCAACAAGTGTCAAATTCCAAAATTAGTTTTCATCCGATATTAATGATTTTTTCACAATGCTCATCTTTACGAGTTACTTATGATTCAAATTACAAACAAAAAAACTTCGGTCTTACCACCTGATACTAGTATGCTGTACAATTGATATCTATATACTCTTGACAGTAAACTATATTTAATAAAATATCAACAACTTATTTATACGAGTCCTTGATCAATATTTCAACAGCATTTCAATTCTGACATAATTTATGTTCACAACTCACGAGTACGTGAACTTTTAAAATACAAAATGTATACTCACTCAATACAAATTTGTTAAATGTATATATGTACTTACTTTACTTATCCTCTTCATCCCCAATGGGACATATTATGGCATCAACAATGTATATTTGCTGACTTAAATAAAATTTACTTGACCTTTTTACTTTAAGACAAACATTAACTAAAGAAACGACCGCTTGTAATTATAAATCAGACAGACCATGGGTGAACATTTGGGACATTTGAGGTGCCTACAATATAAACGAGAACCGACAGGATGCTTTACAATACAAATTGATTGTTTGTCTTGTTAATTGCAATCTAATTTAGCTTTCTAAACATTAAAAAGGTAAAATAAAAACACCTTTGTAGATGGAAATATAATATGCAGTAAGAGAATATAAGTCCAACAGGTAGATTCTTTAAAATGGTTTACAAAGAAAAAGTACCTAGAAGTTGATGGAGAACAGGTCAAACATACCAAAACATGGCGGTATCCTTATAATGAAATATTTTGTCTTAAAAAGCAAACATTACCTTTCAGTTTAGCAAGTGTAAGCACAATCCCAACTGTTAAAATAAAACAGAGGTATAAATTTAGAACGATAACGTAATCATGTGTCGCATGTATGTAATAAATAAATCGATCAGGTACAAAATGATGTACATGTACAAGCACAGGCGTAGGAGACGAGTGGACCACAGGCACTTGTTTCTATCAATGGGGAACTCTTCCTTTTAAAAGGTTAAAAGGAAGAGGGGGGGAAGGGTCCCCCCATTGATAGAAACAAGCTGTGGAGTGGACAGGAAAGTGAGAGGGAAAGCTTTTGAAGTGAACTAAAAACAAAAGCGGGACAAGCTTTCAAAACTGACAAACAAACCAAAATCTCGCTTTTCAGTCATGGTCAACAATTCCGCCAAATATCAACAAAATGAACAATCACCTCTCACCTCAATTCGTTGAGCATAAAAAATGCCACAACATATGACGTTGGAAATTCCTGGTCAGTTGTGACGGGCACAAAAATATGGAGGTGTTTAACCGGTTTATGGTATCTCAACCCTCCCCTCTTGATGATGGGACACATATAAACAAACGATTAAACAAAATCTACCAATTATTACATAAATAAACGACAACATAAACACGGAGAGTACAATAGCATACATGTACAGGCACAGTGGCATGGAATTAGCACACCCTCCTTTTTTTCTAACTGTCTGTTTACTTATTTATTTTCAATAAAATTTCTTCATTATTTCATTACTTATTTAATCCATTTGTGTCCATATCCATACAACCGCATCGGTGGCGTAATGGTTAGCGTGCTCGCCTCTAGTGCGTAGATCGTGGGTTCGAGCCCCGGTCGGGTCAAACCAAAGACTATAAAATTGGTATTTGTTGCTTCTCCGCTAAGCACGCAGCATTAAGGAGAAAGAGCGAAGACTGGTTGGCTCGGAATCTGAATAATGTGTCCGAGTGGGGCGACATGGCTATCAGCGGACTGTTGTTTCAGTGAGCTAGCACTATAAAAATCCAACTAAGCGTGTTGGTCTAGTACAAAGCGGACCTCATCATCCTTTTCATTGAAAATTAACTTGTTCTCGCCATGATATAGCTGAAAAATTGCTGAATTGGCATTAAACAGCAATCACTCACTCCATATCCATACAATCGTATAATAACAGCAGCTTACAAATACTCTTATGTCTATATTAGTATCAATCTTTTCCAGTACCAATGTTGATAGATTGTTGAAAAAATGAGAAAGGATTTCTGTAATTTCCTCTGACAGTTCTTGAAGTACTTTTGGATGTAGTTCGTCTGGTCCCGTGACCCTTGATGAGGTGGTCGGCGTGGTCGTGATTGTATTGTAGTTTGATTTTCAACTACCTGTGCAATCAGTTCCTATCACCAATAATGTTGTGAGATCGAATCCCGTTCATGGCGAGGTGTACTCGATACAACATTATGTGATAAAGTGATGTCATTGACTTGCGACAGGTCGGTAGTTTTCTCCTGGTACTTCGGTTTCTTCCACCAATAAAACTGACCACCACGATATAATTGAACTATTGTTGAAAGTGTCATTAAACATCACAAACCAACACATGGCTTTTAATGGGTATAGTGTTGTTAGTATAGTATTTTTTTCTATTTCTTTGGTCATAATTTTAATTTACTTCTGTCTTGTTGTATGGTATACAGTTGTATTCTGCAGTATTAGTGATTACACTGCACACTTGTTCATTTAAAACTTCTTTATGCAATCAGTGCCTATCACCGTTAATGTTGTGAGTTCGAATCCCGCTCAAGCGAGGTGTAATCGAAGCAACACTATGGTAATAAGGTCAGTGACTTACGACAGGTCGGTGGTTTTCTCCGGTTGCTACGGTTTCCTCCACCAATAAAACTGACCGTCATAATATACCGTGTTATAATATATGTCAGTAACGATTCTCGCATAAAAACGATGTTCGATTCGTCTTTACCTCCAGTTGTTTGTAGGAGAGTTCATGTCTTATTTAGGATGTTCGGTTCGTCTTTACCTCCAGTTGTTTGTAGGAGAGTTCATGTCTTATTTAGGATGTTCGGTTCGTCTTTACCTCCAGTTGTTTGTAGAAGGGTTCATGTCTTATTTAGGATGTTCGGTTCGTCTTTACTTCCAGTTGTTTGTAGGAGAGTTCATGTCTTATTTAGGATGTTCGGTTCGTCTTTACCTCCAGTTGTTTGTAGGAGAGTTCATGTCTTATTGTAGCTCAAATATTGTTAAAAGTGACGCTAAACACCATTCCTCCCATTATTACGGCGCTTTAACCCCGCTGAACCAGTGGTGGAAAAATCTGTAATCCTCTAGAGGATTAAAATGTATCGTGCCTTTCCCCGCATTATTTTCAAACGCATTAATTTCAAATTTTGTAATAAATTTCGTGTAAAATAATGGGGGAGAAACAAATTCTCCTTCAGTTGCCCATGTAGGTTACGATATTTCTCCACTTTCTCGAGAGTTAAATTTAAAATTTTAACTCTCTTGAGTGGAAAAATAACCCACGGGCAACTGAGGGAGAATCTATATAACTCTCTCTCTTTAATTTAATTTCTTAGTTGGTGCCATTTTTCTTAATACTTATACCGTTTTTGTTTTCTTATATTTCACATGTGATTTATTCCTCCTTTTTATCATTCATCTGCTCATAATAATATCCATGATACCGATTTCTTTCCCCTTGATAATTTTGAAAGCATTTGTCTTTGTACTATGTCTAAGATGAATTTCCTTACCATGGTCCACTTTCCCCATATAATGTTATTCATGTATTTTGATTGCCATTGGGGTAATTTTCATGGGTGAAATTAACAGCTTTTCTCTCATCTTGTTATAATCTCCTTTTGATTACTAGTATTGTAAGTACATTTTTTTGGGGTACTTTTTGTCTGGAACAAAACATTTAAGTGTCCCCTTTAACGTGCAATGATGACTTTATCATGTTTATCAGATGAATAAATGTCTTTGAACCGATCCAACAAGGTAGCAATAATAAGGTCTGGACAGTGTGTATATATACACATATGAAAATTAAACCCAGCAATGTTAGAATTAGATTTTTGACCCAACAAATTTGATGTTCTCCCTTCACGGTATTCAAACTCTGAACATAGATACACTGCAGCACCAATCGCTTAGCTTTATGTCCAGCGCCCTAGACCACTCGGCCACATCCCCTGTATAAAATATTGTTTGTTCAATAGTTGAAGTATTACCTTATCTCCTAAGGTTAATCTAAGGTAAGAGTAGACATAGGACACATGTTTAAGCTTTGTGTAGATGGTACATATATATTTATTGTTATTTTTTTTAATTTGACCTAATCTAAATCAGAAATTTTTAATATATTGTATACACCACCTTGTGAGTTCAAATCCCGCTCAGGCAAGGTGTACTCGATACAACATTATGTGATAAAGTTTGTCAGTGACTTGCGGCAAGTCCGTGGTTTTCTCCAGATACTCTGGTTTCCTCCATCAAAAAAACTGGCATCCACAATATAATTGGACTATTGTTGGTAGTGGCATTAATCACCATAAAATACCAACCTAATATATTGTATAGGATGACCAACAAATCATCATACAGTCACAGAATATAAAGTATATTATACAAACCTCTAAGCAAATGACAACCATACAATATATCTCTCCCACTGGATTTCAAAGCTACTTGAAATACAAGACCTACATATTTATCCTGCACTGGTTCTATATGAGTAACTGCATTGACAGGATATATTTTTATTACATATGGTGACTGATCAAGATACAGCTTTTATAGTACATGATTCGTGTAGAGCCACTGTAAGAAACAGTAACAGTATAAGTGTGGACCTGGTAAAGGCAGTGCCGTCTTAACTCATGGGCATGCTGGGCAGTTGCCCGGGGGCCCCACGAGCATAGGGGCCCCATGCTAATGTATGAATATTGTGTACTGCATGTTTTTTAATGTTTAAACACTGGTTTTGTTGGAAGTACCAATAAAATATATGTTTAATTTGATCGACAATTACAGTTTGATTCCTATGAGTGGTTGTATAGGTTGGGGCCCCATTGCACTGCTTTATTTGGGGGCCTAAGACGGCCCTGGGTAGAAGACACCATTAAAAACGATTACAAGGACCCTTAAAGGATTACAAAATAAAATTATCTGCTGGCCACTTTATTATGGTACTTTTGTTAAAATAATTTGAAGAGTAAGACAACGTTGTATTTTTTGTGGCCTTACCTACAGGTATATTTCAATGTTGTATAATTTTTATAAGGTCAAGATGTTCATTCATGAAGTTTTTATTAATTGTATTCATACAATATCCTGCACAATATTGAATATCATAAAAATACAAAGAAATGGCATATAATAGTTTTAAGATAATAGTCCTCTATATAAATATAATGCCTAGAAAAATCTGCTAACAAGGTATAAAACTATGAATACACAGTGTATATAAAAAATAATAGAAAAATATTAAATAACACCAAAAACCTAAAATAAAAGTTACTACCAAAGATTGTAATAACAAAACATGACATAAAAGTTACTACCAAAGATTGTAATAACAAAACATGGCATAAAAGTTACTACAAATATTGTAATAACAACAAAAACCTGACATAAAAGTTACTACCAAAGATTGTAATAACAAAACATGACATAAAAGTTACTACAAAGATTGTAATAACAAAACATGACATAAAAGTTACTACAAAGATTGTAATAACAAAACATGACATAAAAGTTACTACCAAAGATTGTAATAACAAAACATGACATAAAAGTTACTACAAAGATTGTAATAACAAAACATGACATAAAAGTTACTACAAATATTGTAATAACAACAAAAACCTGACATAAAAGTTACTACCAAAGATTGTAATAACAAAACATGACATAAAAGTTACTACAAAGATTGTAATAACAAAACATGACATAGAAGTTACTACAAAGAATGTAATAACAAAACATGACATAAAAGTTACTACCAAAGATTGTAATAACAAAACATGACATAAAAGTTACTACAAATACTGTAATAACAACAAAAACCTGACATAAAAGTTACTACAAAGATTGTAACAACAAAAACATGACATAAAAGTTACTACCAAAGATTGTAATAACAAAACATGACATAAAAGTTACTACCAAAGATTGTAATAACAAAACATGACATAAAAGTTACTACAAATACTGTAATAACAACAAAAACCTGACATAAAAGTTACTACAAAGATTGTAATAACAACAAAAACCTGACATAAAAGTTACTACAAAGATTGTAATAACAAAAACATGACATAAAAGTTACTACCAAAGATTGTAATAACAAAACATGGCATAAAAGTTACTACCAAAGATTGTAATAACAAAACATGGCATAAAAGTTACTATAAAGATTGTAATAACAAAACATGACATAAAAGTTACTATAAAGATTGTAATAACAACAAAACCATGACATAAAAGTTACTACAAAGATTGTAATAACAATAAAAACATGACATAAAAGTTACTACAAAGATTGTAATAACAAAACATGACATAAAAGTTACTATAAAGATTGTAATAACAAAACATGACATAAAAGTTACTATAAAGATTGTAATAACAACAAAAACATGACATAAAAGTTACTACAAAGATTGTAATAACAAAACATGACATAAAAGTTACTACAAAGATTGTAATAACAAAACATGACATAAAAGTTACTACAAAGATTGTAATAACAAAACAAAAACATTTTTAATAAATTATAAACAATTAAAAATAATCACATGGATTTTGATAAAAAAGTACAGGATTTCATTGGACAAGAACTAACAGCTGACTACCTCACAAATATAGTATCGGCCCTATCCATCTGTTTTTATGTACATATTTATCAGTGAATATTGATCGTCAAGATTGTAAGACATCATCAGTTGTCAGAAAGATAGATTAGTAAATGTAATATTTTTTGTTGTTATTAGTTTAGCAACAATGTAAAATAATAAACACAAAAAAACATATTTTTTACTATCTAATTTACTAATGTTGGACATATAAGTTGATAAATATTGTGATATTAACCCTAACTATCACCTAGGTCAATATCACACTTTATTACATAATGACTATAAATATCCGTATTTTAGCTAAGTAGAGTCTAGAAGTCAATAAATCATGTTATTATATTTCATGTAAATTTCCTGTCTTCTCATTGGTTAAGAAGCGTGTGCCAAATTAGTCTATCACATGGCAGAGGGTGATAATTTAGTCTATCACATGGCATAGCTGACAAAATTGCTCACTACTAGTAGCCTCTGGCTGTATGTAATCCTCTTGAAATAAATAAAGAATTAAATTAAAATTGCTCACTTTTCATTTAAGAACACCCATCTGTATAAAACATACACCAAAATGGCATAAAAATATTAACAAATACAAACTAGAGGCTCACATGAGCCTGTATTGCTCACCTGACATGTCTGCATGCCGAATACATCTAAGTTACTATTCAAATCCCATAGGGTTCTATGTTAAAACTATGTCTGCTCATGGCAGCCATCTTGGATGGAGGTAGTAGTCACCGGACACAATTTTAAAAGTATACTACCCAAGAACCATCCATGCCATATTTGCCTTAAATTGGCTGACTGGTTTCAGAGGGAAGACTTTTAAACAATTTTCCCATAGGGTCCTATGTTAAAACTATGTCTGCTGACTGCGGCCATCTTGGATGGAGGTCGGGCTCACAGGACATAATTTTGAAAGTTAACCAACTAAGGACCATTCATGCCATGTTTGCTCTAAATTGACTTGCTGGTTTAGAGGAGAAGACTTTTAAACATTTTTTCCATAGGTCCTATGTTAAAACTAAGTCGAGTCATGGTGGCCATCTTGAATTTCCGATCAGCAAACGATTCACAAGTTTAGTACAGGATCACCCAATGATCATTCCTGTAAAGTCACAATTCAATTGGCT
>MJUT01023798.1:255412-297422 GCA_002080005.1 Gigantidas platifrons
AGTAGTTTCTGACAAGAAGATTTTCAAAGTTTCAACCAATCAGAACACATTATTGGCCCTGGTGGCCATGTTGGATTTCCGATCTGTATCAAAATAACAAATTTAGTAGAGGACCTCCCAATGAACATTTCTGCCAAATTTGGTCCAAATCAGTTCAGTGGTTTCAAAGAAGAAGAAGAAAGTATGAAAAGTTTACAGACGCGGACGACGCCGACGACAGACGCAAAGTGATGACAAAAGCTCACATGACCCTTTGGGTCAGGTGAGCTAAAAATGTATGTAATCTTATCTATTACACATCATCGATATCACAGTTTAACACATTTAAAGACAACAGCAATTGAAATTCAGGGCATCAAAATCATAAAAAAAGAATGAATCCAGGAGAAAAGAACATTCAGTATAATAAAACAAATAACACATAGCTGAGAGGGTGGTAGAGCAGATTGTTACCACTAGAAATGTCATTGTCAACCTCGCCTCGGTTGACACTGAATTTCTCGGGGTAACAATTTGCTCTACCACCCTCTCAGCTATGTGTTATTTATATAGTATTGACCTGCTGGAAGTAATATTCACCGGATGACGTCATTGACGTCATAAACATTATAGAATGTAATAAAACAATTACAGGCTTTTGTATCAGTGAATATAAGTTTTTATTCACCTGCTAAACCAATTTGACCTCAGCCTTCGGCTTCGGTCAATATTATTTTACATGTCAATAAAAACTCATATTCACTTCTACTAAAGTCTGTAATTGTATAGCATTGACTAGGTCAATATCCCATTATATTGACTATCACCTATGTCACATGGATACCAATTAATGATTTAAATTTCATTGGTGTTGCATTTACGAATGGAACAAACAACAAACGAAAAATTCACAAAACAGCAGAATTTCACTATTAATAATAGGACAATAAGCTTATCAATGACTAAGAATTTTATTTCTACAATACAATAATACCTAAATAAGTCAATATATTGCACCATAGTTACGGTACCATTTATAAAAAATATTAACATCACAGCTTTGTTAAGAATAAAAAGATTAATTTTGAAAGAATGGAAATGGCAAAATATCACAAAGAAAAAATATAGGTGGGGGAATAAATAACACACTGGAGGGAAGATGGAATATCTTTTAAATTTTACTTGAAGTTTATCTTTGCTAAATTACGGTCATAGCCTAAATGTTGCCAAAATCTACATCTTGATGGCAAAATTATGTCATAATCAGGTCATGAAGAATGATTACCTATTTTACTAACTCTGCTAAAAATATATGTTGCAACCATATTTAATAAATCAAACAATGAATAAACCTATCTTTTTATTATATTTCAAAGCCAGTCCACGATGACATGACATTAGCATAAATCTACAGTATGACCGATGACCAATGTAAGGATATATCACAATAATTCTTATAGAATTAATGTATATCGTTTTCGTGCCTTTTGATTGGACAAGAGCACCGTCACCTGTTTGTTTTTGATTCGTTCATAACTCGATGAACTTTTCAATCTACAAGTCATAACTAAGAGGATCCACCATCTTCAGAACGAGAAATTCTACATGTCATATTTACAACAATAAACAAAAATAATTAAAATGCCTACCTTGCAAACTTATTTTAGTTAAATTGTATCAAAATTGAAGCGTGCACCACACCAAAGAATGCCTGATCTTTACATTTTAAACTGGAAGTTGTCATATGACGTCATGTTGTTAATGTGCCAAAGTTGTCAACATTTTGCGGAATTTTAATTTGTGCGATTTATAGACCAGGGATATGCAAGAATACATTTTTATGTTCAGTATTGCATTGAAGAATTATAAGTATTAATCGGTTGTTTTCAGGAGTTCATGCATGTGTAAACAGTGCCGATGCACTCACAAACTGAATAAATGTCCAAAGGATATGCATGAACTCCTGAAAAGAAGTGTTTAATACTATAATCTTATGGTGGGTGTAGAAATGTTCATGGCTTTCCCTCCTTTTTTTAATATTTAGTTATTTTCAGAGGGAAAACTTTGAAGAGGTTCAATTGCTAGATCTTCTTTTCACTTAGGCAGTGCACTCCATATTTATGTAATCACATCTTATTTTCAGCAGGGAGGGCCAGGGGATGGGTGGGTGGGACTTAATTATTTTAAATTAGTAAAAATTTGATAGGCAGATGGATATAAATCTATTAGAAAATGTTACATGTAGGAAAAATACTGCCACTGTTTATCTTCATTGTTACTTAAGTTTTATTGTTCAGCAGTAATGACAATATATTCATATTTGTCTATGTCACAAAAAAATGGAAGGCTAAAAGTTTGTCTTAAAAGTCAGGAAGTCATTTAATACAGGATAAATTAATATGTAGGGTTACGGTCATGGTGTTTAATGCCACTTTCAACAATATGTCAGCTATATTGTGGCGGTCAGTTTTATTGCTGGAGGAAACCAGAGTACCCAAAGAAAACCACCGACCTGCCGCAAGTCACTGACAAATTTTATCATATAATGTTGTGTTGAGTATACCTCGCCATGAATGGGGCTTGAACCCATCACTTTAGTGGTGATAGGCACTGAATGCACAGTCAGTTGTAAATCCAACTACCATAACATCATGACGGCCCCTTGATTGTTCAGCAGTTACAACAATACATTCATATTTGTCTATGTCACCATCCAATGGAAGCGCAAAAAATTGTCTTAAAAGTCAGAAGGTCATATAATACAGGATAAATTAATATGAAAGTCACTATTGCCTCGTATCATGTTTTCGACCGTCTTACGTTTTCGTCCTAATGCTTATTTACTTCCTGTATTTATCGCATGACATCGTGATGTCATGGTCGGCTGCTTAACTTAGATATAACAACAAACAGAAACATGTGTGGCAACGATGCTGAAAATAAAGCTAGTAGATATAAGTACAAACATTGTTTTCATTTGAAGTTGTATTTTTGCAAGTTTCACTAATGCCTTTTCTTTCTTCTGAAAGAATCTTATCAAGATCAATAAATATCTATGAATAATGGTTGATGTTATTAATTATGTCTAGTTCATCTCTCTGTTATTCAGTCACGTGATTGTCAAGCGGTCAGTAGTCATACAAAAAAATATTTTAGATATGGAAAATGGGATGATCCTTACAGGTTTTACTTGGTATTATTTTTTTTTATTTCAGAAACAGCAATCTAGGAGGGGGGTTTGTAGACAATATTTTGTATGCAAGTTTAATTGCTGCTAATGATATTGTTTACTTAACTTAAAAAAGTGAAAAATGTTAGTTTCACTAATTAATATTACTTTGGATGAAATTGTAATTTATAATTGTCTTAATTCAAATAATGTATATATAGCAGATAAAATAAACCTTAATTATAATATTTATAGCATTTAGTTCCTCCCCTTTTATTAAAAAATAAATAAGTTGGATATAAAATCGTATGCAATAAATATTGGCATCAAATCACAAGCAATTCAGCATACATGTGATAAAGTTGCTATGCTACAACTGGAGATTTGCAAATTTTTGGCTGGAGATTGGGTCTCATAACTGGAGATTTTTTATCGACGTATTTGATGCGCGTTTTTATTGTTTATTGATGTTTTCCTTTTGTTTGTTTCAGTATTGAACCAACTGCATCCCATTTCAATATGCATTTGTTTACATTTCTGCCTGAAGTAGTGTTTCATATGATGAATGAAGATAAAAACTGTATTTATAATTTATTCATAATCATTCATAAGGTTATAATAAAACAATAATAATGAAGACACAATAAAGTCATAGAGCACTAAAATTAAAATTGA
Source organism: Gigantidas platifrons (assembly GCA_002080005.1). Lineage (NCBI taxonomy): Eukaryota > Metazoa > Mollusca > Bivalvia > Mytilida > Modiolidae > Gigantidas > Gigantidas platifrons. The sequence goes on from MJUT01023798.1 coordinate 259,236, forward strand.
ACATATACTAGTATAAATGTCATTAAGCATGAGTCTACTTGGCACTGACACACTGGTTAAAGTATGAGGTACAAGCCTTCTTTGCTGTCTTCACCACATCTGTATCAGGTTTGCTGGTGCGTTGGGCGATAGCATGCGTTTCGGCATTTTTGTGGTTTATCAATTCCATCCTGGAACTTAGTCCTTAAATAATACTTTGATCGGCTTTGGTCCCAAACAAGCCATAACAACTCAATCCGAGATGAAATCATTATACGTTTGATCGAAATAAAAAGTTTTCCTCGGCATCAAACGTTGTCCGACTAGTGTTTGCACAACGGTCTATAACTATTTTTAATTGCCGCTATCACACTTCTAATCATCTAAGCGTGTGCCACAAACACACTTCCTTATCCCCAATTAACTGTCAATCAGTGGATAATTGTTGTATAATCATCAACACCTTAATTAATCACCATGACCCAATCTACCTGTAAAGGTGTCAAACAATCTGGCTTTACAGATTAACAACCGGATATCATTAAATATGACATTCACCTTTACCATTCGTACCTCTCGGCGTTTTTCTTCAGCACGGGAGTTACAATTGGGGAATTTCCAGAAATATTGATCGCAAAATGTAGGTTAAAATTGTTTTGTACTTGATTTTTTTTCACGGGCGGAAGATTTTGAAAGTTGACGGGAGGGACGGAAGGGACCCTCAAAATCGGGAGAATAAGGCTCCCGCCGGAAGGTTCACATGTATGAATTCTGGATTTGTACCTCTCATCCTTACCGAGTTTGAGTCGGTTTATTAGATAGGTCGAAAACACAAGATGTCATTTTTTTGTAAACAAAAGTGTCGTAGATATTCTGAACTTGAATTAAAAACTTAAGAGCAAATTTTATTTTACTACCGGTAATATGATTTTATGCACAAGAGTACTTACTAACTCTAGAATAAAAGGTATGTCTGTGTTCAACTAGATACAAGGGAAATCACCGGAAATATGTTAGTAGGTCGAAAACACAATACACGAGGATACAAAGGAAACAATGGAACCTTAAAAATTGTCATATATTATTAAAAAAATGTAATTTAATACATGTCAATTAAATATGAAAGCACTATAAAGGAAATAAAGATTATTAAATGTAAAATATGGTATTGGCAAAAACAAATGGTTGCCATGGTAATTTGACTATATCTATGTATCATACAGGGTGGGATTTATTAACGTCATATGAATCTGACTGTGTTCTTCTTTTCAACAGTTTATTGTTTTGTAACTTATTAAAAAATGATGACTGTCTAGAACCCTGAGAACTATCTTCTGAAAGAGGGTCTGACTCCTTGATTGTTTCTAATCGCGCTGGTGGTGTGGAAGATCTTGGTAACTCTGAACTTCCTGTGCGAACTGGTGGAAAGAAAATGGTTCTTGATGGTTGCCTTGGTACATAATGATATGTATGGTAAATATTTCTTGGCAAATTATCTAGTGTAGGAAATATATCCGGGGAAAATTCTGGTCCAAGTTGTTGTGAAAATGGCTGAAAAATAAAACAAATATTAAAGTGGAAACACTGTATAATAGCAGACCCAGGAATTTATCTATTCTAGTATCCGAACATCGTCGGAAACCCACGGCTGATTACGCTTCGTTCCTCACTCCAACACTGTGGGTCGATTCGTACAAATTTCCTCGTTTTCATGAATATTCATCAGACTGAATTATCCAATCAGATTAGCGCTTATGGAAATGGAACTCTTCAAAATTGGAGGTTAATATGGATAAACGTCCTTTCCATCAAGTAAATTGTCAACTGTTTCTTTCTGAAACTCTTTTAATTCCTTTACACCAAACGTATTCATCAACAAGGAGACCATTTTTTTCAGTATTTACATTAAACTGAACAAGTGATAATAGGTGTGTTCTGATTGGTTTAAATAACTGAAGATGATGGTCAAGAAACCAATGCAATAAGCTCATGAATTATGCATGAAAACGAGGAAATTTGTACGAATTGACCCACAGTGATGGAGTGAGGAACGAAGTGTAATCAGCCGTGGATTTCCGACGATGGTATATGAAGTGACACAACGTTAGGTAATTAACCAATCAATGATTAGCATTTTTATATGAAGAAAATGTTTGAAGGTGAAGACAAGTACAATCCTCTGGATTCTACATAGACTTCAATGCAAATTCAATTGATATCAACTAACAGAAATAAAATACAGTAATTTATAAAATCATCTTCAGTCCTTGTTGATGCTAAATCAGATCATGACAGGTTTATTTTATTTCATTATAATAAAATTAAAATTTTCCAAGTCTCGAGGATGTCTGCTGGCTTCATCTCCTTCAATTATTTAAAATACCAGGATGTTTGGATAAAAGAATGGGGACCTTTATCATGTGTAATCACAATAACTTACATGGTAAATGATTTTGATGCATTTCCAAACAATAAAATGTACATTTTGCTTCAAGTTGTTTCAAACCACTTAAAATTTATTATGAACAATTTAATTTTCATCTGTATTTCTGTAAATGAACATTTAGCGAAAATTCCATATTATAATTACTTAACAGAAGACAGTAAGCGAACAATGTTTATATTTTGATTACACAGTCACAATAAGATATTTTAATATTTCATGTTTCAGCTATTTTTTACCATGATAAATGGACTTGTATCGGTGTATGCATATAATACATCATAGTCGTAAACCCATTGACGATCGCACTCTGATTACTCTCAACTCATCACCTGTGGGTCAAATGGAAGAGAAATCTCTGTGTTAGTTGAAAAAGGGCTATGAATAGTTACCAATCAATGTCATCATTTGATATTTTTAATCTCCTACTTTGAGGTGAAAAGGCTATATAGAAAAATTGCAGCTTCCATAATTTGCAAGTAATTCTTTTTTGAATTTAGACACATTAAAAAGCTGTGATTTTATTGGCTATAAAGACAGTTGTCGGGACTTATCAAAGTATTTAAAAACGATCACATGACTAAGAGAGGATTTCTCTGCCAGTTGACCCACAGAGTGAAGCATAATCTAAGCGTGATCAGCTAAGGGTTATCAATGATGAAAATACACCTTTACCATAAACCTACAGCCATGATATAACTGAAATATAATTGAAAGTGGTGTTAAACACCAATTTACCATAATCCCTAGACTTACCCTTGATCTATTTGATCCAGGAATATATTTCTGTACTCCTTGAACTGAGGTCTCATTCTCTACATCCTGTTTAAAATATATCAAACATATATAATTAATTCAATAGATATTGTAAGAAATATTTCAAAGCATACATTTTTATTTGAATATTCTTGAAAGTTCTACGTGATGACGATATGGTTGAAGACTTGTACATATAGCTGAAATATTGCTAAAGTTGGCAGTAAACACAAATCAATCATAAATTTTTATTCCATAACATTACTTTATAATAAAATCATGGTCATGATAGCATGGCAATAGGATTAACATCTTCTATATGCTGTACCTGCTACCTATGAAATCAGTGCCTATCACCACTTAAATGGTAAGGTTTAATCCAACTCATGAAGAAGTGACAAAGTTTGTCAGTGACTTATGTGACATAAAGTTTGTCAGTGACTTATGTGACATAGTTTGTCAGTGACTTATGTGACATAAATTTGTCAGTGACTTATGTGACATAAAGTTTGTCAGTGATTTATGTGGCATAAAGTTTGTCAGTGACTTATGTTACATAAAGCTTGTCAGTGACTTATGTGACATAAAGTTCGGCCAAGAAAAGTGATTGCCATAATTATAACTGTAATATTCTTAAAAGTAATGTTTAACATGTGTACACCCATAACGAACATTGAATGTTGCATCAGAACAAAGTGATGAAACTCTTTAAGACCACCAATACATGTATATGATTTCTATACAGTATTCAAGCATTAATGTTATGTGGTTAGGAGCCAAATATAAAACAGTCCTCGAAATGAAAATTTGAATTTACAGGTCTGAAACAAATTCTTGAATTTATTTTATATATATATATATATATATATATCTAAATACAAAGTTTTACTGGTTTTGGGGGCAGGAGGACCGGTGCTCACCGTGAGGACTAATCAGGCCTCATGGTCATAAAACTTTCAAATATGAAATTTGTACTCATACTTGAAAAACATTCACTCAGAATGTCATATCCAATAAAAACAGCATTATGATTGGACGATTTTGAAATACAAACGCAAATCTTGTATTCAAAAATGAAATGCATGCTCGAAAGTTTTATGACTGTGATGTCAAAAAAAGTTAAACTTTTGATCAATTCTATAATATAAAAAAAGCTCCAGTGGCTGAGCAAGCTCATAAAATAGAATTAAGAAAATTACAATCACACATTGTATAGTCGTGATATATTTCACATTTTGTTTCATGTAGCAGCAACAGACTTATAGTATAGTATGCTGACCAAAGATGATTAACATCACTATTGACCGTGACACTGTTTTAAGTGCTGCCATCTTTTATCATAAAAACGTTTTGGAAATAGAGATTCTTTCATTGGTTAACTGTCAATAGTTAATTACATTGAAGAGTTTTATCGATTGATGCTGGCATTTATTCTGCATGAATTTATTTTAAAGATGAGAACGTAATCTTTCATTTATTCATAAATTAAACATATTATATTGTTCAAATAGGGGTCATCGTGGTCGTATGGTAGCTGGATTTATATCTACCTATGCAATCAGTGCCTATCACCACTAACGCTGTGAGTTCGAATCTAGCTCAGGCGAGGTGTACTCGATGCAACATTATATGATTAAGTTTGCCAGTGACTTGCGGCAGGTCGGTAATTTTCTCAGGATACTATGGTTTCCTCCACCAATAAAACTGACAGCAATGATATAACTGAAATATAGTTGAAAGTGGTGTTAAACACCATAACCCTAACCCTATTGTTCAAATAAAACAAATGAATCATTTATTCATAGCTAAAATTGCAGATTTTAAATACAAATAAATAATTATATTAGTACAGTGTACCTACATTGAGACTTCAAGTTTGGTTTAAACATGATTTCAGTTTATTTGAGGTTCAGTTTAAAGAGGTTTCACTGTACATATATAACAAGTACGTCACCAGGTTTTTAGGTAGTGATACAAATTCATAATTGATGAAAAATATATTTACAGATTTAAAAAAATGATAATAAATAAACATACAAAGTATGCCATACTTGATTTCAGAAGAAGAAAGAAACAATTTTGAAACCACCCTAAATCATTCATATAAAGTTAATTTTCATATGGCCTACTATTTCCATGGTGCAGATTTCCCTGTACAAATGTATGATCATATGCACTGATTCTTGGACATTAAGGACAAAATGACTGGGGGTCATAATAAAATTCTAATGTGGTGAAATGTGTTTGTTACTTCTAGTATAAGGAGTTCACAAAATAATGTGTTTCTCCCATGACATCACTGAAAAATTGCTCACTTTTTGCTAAAGTATATGTATTCACTCACTTATTAATCTCACACAAGACTTGCTCTCTTGTAATTCTGTTTTATATCTAAATATTATGTTGCTTTTCAAGAGATAAGTAGACCTACCCTCCATTCTTCTGCTAATTTCTTTGCCTGAGCACCAATGGTCAGTGAAGTTTTGCCTTTCATTGTTTCATAAGATTCCCTGGCAATCTAAAGTTAGAAAATATTTAAGCTGGCTGAATGAACAGTTCAGGCATAGACATGTCGTTCCACTCTGAAACATTCCCCTGATTTCAAGCCAAACAGATTTTTCTCTTACTCCTTAATGCTGTGTGCTTAGGGGAGAGACAGCAAATACCAATTTCATGGCCTTTGGTTTTAACTGACCAGGCCTCGGCACCACAAAACTTGAGAATTTACTTAAGTCTGAGAATATTTTCAAATAAGGAAATACTCAAATTTGATTGGCTGAGAACACAGATTTGAGCAAAAAAAGTTTGCTCAGCAAAGAAAAAGTTTGTGGTGCCGGGGCCAGGGATCAAACCAACGGTCTACCACATTCAAGATGAATATGCAAACCATTACACCACCGATGCAGTTGGTATGTTTATCTACAATAATTTGCAGTCAAGTAAAACCAGTATGTTAATATTTGAATTTTTCTACATATTCTAATTGAGATATAAAGTAGCAAAAGAAGAAATTTTCAAATAAATAAGAAATAGCATTTTGAATACAAGAATTATTCACCTTGATGTCATTATTCCAAAATTCTCTTGTTTCGTCCGACACTGATGTTTGTGGTGCAACCTCTTTAATCTGAAAAAAAAAAACACAAAACATATAGGTTATATCATTTCTATTAATTATTTCCTGCTCAATACAATTTTTATTATAGGATTAAATACCATTTTGTAGGAGTTTATGCGCAAACCCATCACTCACAAACTAAATAAAGTCTGAAGCATCAAAGACCAACATGCATGCTTAGTTGGGTTTTTATTTTGCTGCCTCACTAAAACAACAGCCCATAAGTAGACATGTTGCTTCACTCTGACACATACCGAAAGAGCCAACCAGTCTTTGCTCTTTCACCTCAAATACTGTGTGCTTAGAGGGGAAGCAGCAAATACCAATTCTAGCTTTGATTTTATTTGACCGACCAGGGCTTGAACACATAATTTAATGCACTCAAGGTGAGTGTCCTAGCCATTACACCACCAATGCGGTTTAATGTATTTGATGAATCTGTGTCATTTCAGGATAATGATAGCTGTAATACATCATTTCACGACTCACAATAAATGGCATTACAACACTAAATAGAAATCTTTATAGTTTTTTGTGTTGTCCTATTATGTGTCTTTACGTTCCGAGTTCCGTGTTGTGATGCCCGTTACGATTTCTGCATAAAAACGATGTTTGGGTTGTCTTTACCTCCAGTTGTTTGTAGAAGAGCTCGTGTCGTATTTACGATTTCTGCATAAAAATGATGTTTGGGTTGTCCTTTCCTCCAGTTGTTTGCAGAAGGGCTCGTGTCGTATTTACGTTATTTATGTTTGTTTACGTATAGTGGTGTCCAACACATATTGTGTTGTGTTTTTGTTTTGTTTTTCTTCATCTTGTGTACCCTATGTTGCCAGTTTCTCTGGATTATCCATTTTTGATTGCCCCCTTCGGTATTCTCTATCGTTTATTTATAACTATAGATTAAAAATTTTCAACACTTTAACAAATCTTACCTTTAAAAATATTATCCCAACAAAGAATATACAGATGATGTTAAGTATAGTCAGACTGAGGCTGACAAAACCTAGGCACACTGATTCTACCTCCATCCTACAGCTATACTCAGGAATGTATTTATTATTTAGGAAGGCGGGACAAGCTAATGTACTGGAGTTAGGTGTCGTCTGCAAGTAAAATGTTCACTATACAATGAGGGATAATCACATACAGGTTAGGTTTATTGTTTAGCAATCACATTATAATATTAATACAATGCGATAAAATTCTCTGCAAAACTCTGATCTGCAAGAACATTTATATCGATCTTATCAATTTCAAGATGCATTACTCTACATTTGTCTTGGACTTGATCAAAGAGAGAGAACTCTCAAGGAAAATGTTGCGGACAGGATGGCTCAAGTTAATTTGATTGAAAAAGGTAATGGCTAACCTGTATTAATCTATACGGTATGTGACGGTAAAAAAAATTTGTAAATTCAATATTCTGTGTATCCATTCATATATTTTGTAAAACTTTTGATGAAATAAATACAATTTAACATGAACATGAACAACACATTTGCAGTCTTTACCATCACAATTGCATACCTGCCAACCTCTGAAACACCAAATCAGGGTCATGACCCTCATTCCTAAATGAAAATGAGGGTCATAACGCGTAACGACATTTTCGGCCATAATTATTGTAAATCGTATGATATATCTAGTTTAATATGTATTATTAATGATCATATGTATGTACAAATAAACAGCTGTATCAATAAACTATGTCATAGACTCTAAGCCCTGGTTATAATCACTAGTTGCACTCTTTGCAGATTTTAGAACAGAAGCAGATGGTTGATATTCATAACAACATTGATTTTGATTGAATTTACAACTCAGTAACCCACATATGGTGTCATTGTTCAAATCTGATCTGAATTCAGTGTGCATCTTCTTAATGATTGAAAAAGCTCTTTCAGAATAAGCATTACTGTTTGGTAATACTAATAAAGTTTTTGCAAGTTTTGAAAGAACACCAAATCTTTTTGTTCCAGAAAAAATGTCATAAAGTTTCCCCATTTCCCCCCAAAACTGTTCAATATTGTCATCTGTCACACACGATGGCAAGTCATCCACTGGTGCCAACTGGTAATCTGAGAACTGCTCTACCAACATATCAGTTTCATCATCCTGCACAATCCCAGGGAATCTCTTTACCAGTAGATAAATGTGATTTACAAAGAATGCAAAATGCATCATTTACACTACGATCACTGGGACTGATCCAACTAAATTCTGCTTCCCAAGCTTTTTAATATTTGCATAAATATTTCTTTCGTTAAATAGCGGGTGAAGAACAAGCAGGCCCTGATAAGGACCTCTTCCTTCCAGTAGACATTTTGCAGAAATGATTTAACTTTTTTATTGCAAAAACAACTCAAACTTTCCACAAGGGGATTACAACTTTATTGTAAAAGACCCAATCATCGCTAATTACTTACCTTGAAGGTATATTGTTGTTGATTGTAGTTGACCATTCGGATTGTTGTCCTTTCGATAGGTAAAATCCAGGTATTTTCCGAATAAATAAATATTTCTAATATCTGGACTAATTCCGGGTCATCATAGTGAAATCCGTGTCCCGACGGGTGTTCAGGGAAATGAGGGTGACAAGCTCGATTTCCGGGTGTGACCCGACGAAAACGGGTTACTTGGCATGTATGCAATTGTCAAAGTTGTTGGAGAATGACACATTTATTCAATGTGACAGTTCTAGGGAAACAAATAAATACCCTGAGGAACACCAACCGATACATAGGAAGGTGTTATTTCACTTGTAATAAAGTCAATGACCAAATGATATCAAACTTGGAACAAGATTCAAGAAGTTGACTATTTTTAACTTATAACATATGTATAACATAAAAAATTATGCATTCAAATAATTGACATAAAAATATTTGAAATGGTGTATGTAGGAGGATAACAAAGAAAATACTGGGGTTTGTAAACAATAATTTAACTAGCCTTAACTCAATCAATTTAAAATTAGGTGTTTGTTGTATCTTTTCAAAATTTTGTGTGATGATACACTAACATATAACAATATCCTGTTAGGGTGCACATTATCAACTGATCAATCAGCAATAAGCCTAATAAATCTTCTGGTATCAAAACAGAGTATGTGCCAAGAGCTGTTTTCTGATTGGTCAATATATCTAACTATCTAGCACATGATTGGATGGTCAAAGATGAACGAAAGTCACATGACATGACCTCAAACAGGATGTTGTTAGATGTTAGTGTATTTCCAAAGAATAAATAAAACAAGATACAATAAATATTTAATTTTAATTAGATTGACCTCAAATCAATCTCTTGGATTATTTTGTTCGTGAATCCACATTCTTTATATACTCTGATACTGAATTGGGACCGTTGTGGCCGTGATCGTATGGTAGTTGGATTTACAACTACCTATGCAATCGGTGCCTATAACCACTGATGTTGTGAGTTCAGATCTGAATCAGGGCGAGGTGTACAACATTATGTGATAGTTTGTCAGTGGCTTGTGACAGGTAGGTGGTTTTCTCCGGGTCCTCCGATTTCCTTCACCAATAAAACTGACCACCACAATATAACTGAAATATTGTTGAAAGTGGTGTTAAACACCATCAAACAAACAAACTGATACTGAATTCAATAATATACCTGATTGGTGCTGTTGCTGACTATATCTATAATCTGTATTAACTCTGGTGGTCTTATCAAAGTGATTATGGAATGAGCCCACAGCATGCCCTTCAATACAGAAAGATATTTACAAATTTAACTTATCGTAGGAATTTGTGGACACAATCTGGACATTGGTTCAACTGATATCCTGATATTAATACCGGTAGTCATAATTCTACTAAAATCTTGACTTTAATTAGCAGTCAGTGGTTTTCTTGGGGTATTGTGGTTTCCTCCACCAAATATAAACAAACCAATATCTTTTGAACCACAGTAATTTTTAAAGGTTGAAAAAGTAATATTGAAAGGTTGAACTGTGTACTAAAGCAATGTTTAAAGGTTGAACTATGTTCCAAAGTAGAGCACGTTTAGATTCACATAAAAACTTGAATCGTCGTTAAAAACTGTTATTGATGTAAAAAAAATATATAAGGCCATATAAAGTTAATTTCTTGGTTCTCAGGCCCGCCCGCATGTGGAAATTCGTCGCCGCATTGCAGATTTTTTGGCAAAAATAGTAAAAAAAAATAATTTAATGCGGTAGCGCTGTCCGTACGGAAAAAACAACCACATCCGTTTTTCTCTTATATCGCGTGGTCGGTGAAACGCTTTAAAACGCATCATGCTTAAATGAGATTTAAAGCATCGTTATGACAATGTATAAATAAAAAACGTGTTTCCGTTTGACATTTAGACAAAATGTCAATCGTTTCTGTGCAAATTCGGCACAAATGTTTGCCAGTTTTACCAGGAAACATAATAGAGGGCTTCTCCGAAGCTTGTACCTTATTGGAATTGTTTACGGAGATAAAAAAATGGTACGTTGGGACAAGCGGATTGGACGTTTCCATAAAAATTAACCACTTGTGATGTTTCTGCCACCATCGGAAGAAATAAAATTGAAATTTTCAATAAAGTAATGAAAAGATTTATACATTGCCATATTTTTCACAAAAAAAAGAAGAAAAAATGCCTCCCTCATCACTTTTTACAGCAGTAAAAGGATAAAAAAAAATGCCGCCCTCCCTCATCAATTTTGACAAAAAAGGGCCTGAGAACCAAGTAATTAACTTTGCATGGCCTAATACAGAAAAATAGTGGAGACAGCATCGTACTTACAGCATTTACAGCTGGTGGAAGTAGTGAAGCAGAGATGGCAACACCCACTAATGAGCCAGCATTACCACCTAATACTGATAAAGCAACCCCAATACCAGAGGCTAAGGCAATCAGTAAACCAGGAACCAGACCACGTAAAACTCCCCTGAAAAATAAGTGAAATAATATATTTTCACAATCTGGACAAGGTAATCCATTAATTCCTTGGGTTAAATTAAACAAAGTTTACACATGCTTAATTTCACAAAATATTTTTTCATGGCAATTGTCAAAGTGTTCACCAAATATTTTTTCATGGCAATTGTCAAAGTTTCCACCTAATATTTGTTCATGGCAATTGTCAAAGTTTTCACCAAATATTTGTTCATGGTTATTGTCAAAGTGACAATCCTATATAGTTAAATGCTCTACACATTATAATTACCATAAAACTGTGGCAATATACAATTCCAAAAATGTATTATTTGTTAAAAATGGCAAACATAACAGTTTTTCTATTGTAGAAAAACTAGTAAAATAAACCAGGCTGTTGTAGGGTTGGTTATTCAATATTGTCGACCATACATGATAGTGTATCATAATGGCTGATTTTAATCAATTTGCATTATACCTGGATTTCATTTCATCAGTTGGCCAAGATTCTGTTCCTCCTAAAGTCCCATAATGAACAGCAATACTGGATGCTAACAACCCAACAAGAAAGCCTACAGACATATAATATCAATTTGATTTTGTAGTACATGTAATAGTTAAAATCAGAAATATAGAAAAACTCATATATTATTGAAAGGAGTGTTCTTTGTTTTTTCAGTTGTGCAATAAAGGACTAACATAACAGATCTTCTATTGTAATGATTTGATTTGATTTATGGTGTTCATTAACATTTCAGCTATATCATGGCGACCAGTTTTAGTGGTGGAAGAAGCCGTAGTACCCGGAGAGAACCACCGACCATGGACAAGCCACTGGTCAACTTTATCACTTGCGGCAGCGAGTCAAGTGCACCCTTTTTGCAATTTACAAAGACGGGCGCGAACCTACGCTGTATTGGTGATAGACTTGTATGAGTTGTTAGGTAATCCAACTACCTAACTCATTAAGCCACCCAGGCCCTCTCTTCTATTGTAGCATTATACGTACCGATACAGGTAAAAACATCAGGCTAATGGTATAGGTTGGTTATTGTTAATCATGTAAGATAGTAAATAAGATAAGTCCTTGGGTAGGTGTATTGACCTTTGGCTTCGCCTCAGGCCAACACAGATACCTTTGGACTAATAACGTGGCCAATACGGAAATCATCACTTAATAATATCATATAGTAACTTCTACTACAGTTGTGGATGGATTTCTACCAGAGTTGTGGATGGATTTCTATCTGAGTTGTGGATGGATTTTCTATCTGAGTTGTGGATGGATTTCTACCTGAGTTGTGGATGGATTTCTACCCGAGTAGTGGATGGATTACTACAAGAGTTGTGGATGTATTTCTACCTGAGTTGTGGATGGATTACTACAAGAGTTGTGGATGGATTACTACAAGAGTTGTGGATGGATTTCTGTCTGAGTTTTGGATGGATTATTACCTGTATTTTCATCCATGTTCAATTACATTTAAATAGTTTAATCTTAACTTCACTAAATCATGGTCTTACCAGATATAACACAGATTATTAACCCTTTCACTTCAGACTGTATTCCTAGATTTCTCAATGAATAATTCTTTATGACAAATCCAAATGTTCCAGCAAGTATAGGTCCCTGTAAAGGTCATTAATTAGGATGATTATTGCATTTGTATATCATGGGTTGTGAGCCCTGTGGCCCATCATTTGACCAGGAAAGACAGTATCTTAGAAATGTTTTTTTTTACCTCCCTTCCTATGCCACCACAGACGTTTAATGGAATTGCACTATAATCTATTTTATTGTCTATGTATGATTGTGTCTACAAAATATTCATACCACGGCTTTTGAAACTTTATGCTGTAGTGATGATGACACAGGAAGTGCATGTAAATGTATTAGGTTTGTCAGTTCTGTTATAAATTGGATCCTCTCCACATAAAACGGATGAGCATTCAGAGGCATGAAGATTGAAGATCAGGCACTCTATGCAAACAAAATCTTTCTGAGTTATTAGCTATTTTTTTCAAATTTGCAGTTACATGCGGTATTAGCTTGTATTTTGTCCAGTGGTATCAGAGAATATATAAACCATGAAATGCTTACAGACAGACGGACAAATAATGAAAGAAAATTTTGTTTGATATTTTGTCCAGTGGTATCAGTGAAGATTTAAACTATGAAAAGCTTACAGACAGACAGACAGACAAACAATGAAAGAAAATTTTGTTTGTTTACTTCAGGATATATTTACCAAAGATAGTCAGACCTGCCTTAAAGGGCACCTCTATATAACAAATCACTGTCTATAAAGGGCAATCTCAATTTTCCCATTAATGAATTGTGTATATAATTTTAACCTGTATATAAAGGACAACTGCTTATAAAGCCCACATTTTCAGGTTCCCCTGAGTGTCCTTTATATACAGGTTTAACTGTAGTTCTTACCATTAAAGGTGAAACCAACATACTGGCCACAAGAATAATTAAACTACTTGATTTACACTGTGAAAAGCTTACAGACACAAATAAAGGGAGAGAATTTGTTTGTTTACTTCGAAATTTATTAACCAAATGTAGCTCTTACCATTAAAGGTGAAACCAACATACTGGCTACAAGAATAACTGAACTACTTGATTTAAACTATGAAAAGCTTACAGAAAAACGGACAAATAAAGGGAGAGAATTTGTTTGTTTACTTCAAAATTTATTAACCAAATGTAGCTCTTACCATTAAAGGTGAAACCAACATACTGGCTACAAGAATAACTGAACTACTTTCTATCAATCCCAGAGAAGCTATTATACTAAAAGAAAAATAAATTGTTAGTAAAAAATAAAGCAGCAAAGCACTGAGCTCATTTAGTACCAATTAATCTTCAATCTAGAGTAAAATATCTGTTTCAAATAGAAAGTTGTCTCATAGCAGACAAAATAACTTTCCAATCAGTGACTATCACCACTAACGTTGTGAGGTAGAATCCCACTCATGCAAGGTGTATTCAATACATTACGTGATAAAGTTTGTCAGTAACTTACGACAGGTCAGTGGTTTTCTCCTGGTACACTGGTTTCCTCTACCAATAAAACTGACTGCCAAAATATAACTGAAATATTGTTGAAAGTGGCATTAAACACCATAATTCTAATCCTAACCTTTAAAATTCTCATGCAATAGTTAATTTATGATAAAAATTTTATTAGCATTGATATCAATTCTCATGCAACAATATACAAGAATAATAAAAATCGAGATTGGCGTTTGAAAATTTCATGTCATCAATTTGATCTTTAATATTTGTTACCTTGCTGTAATAATTAACATCAGAAAATCAAACTTGAATTCTGCATTACTTTGTACAGCAGTTACTACCTACAAATAGAAACAGTAATGTTATATCACCTTGTAGTCTTACTACAAATATTTGCTTTGCGAGAATGGATTTTTCAGAGCTATATCGCATCGAAGGCAAAGCTTAAGACAGGAAAACATATCAACAATATTATGCTTAAGCCGCATCAGTGGCATAAATATAACCTCAAGGATAATATATATGTATCATGCTTGTCGCTTGATAATATATATTATTGCGTGTAAAGATCAAAGGAAAAATCAATAGTTTCTGTGATATAAATAAAAACTTGTATCACCGGCATAGTAAAAATCTTGGGTTGTGATTGGCTAATGGCATGTCCATAAAAAAACACATTTACGTTGCTAACCATTAATCTGGAAAACTTGACATGCTTTTTTATGCTAGAGTTTCATAAAATGAAAATTGAATTTTGTAGATTCACTAAGATGTCTTTCATTGAATATTGTTATTCACTAATCATTTTATCGTATAATACCATTAATACCGAACTTATTTGGTGAAAATATCTTGAATGTCAATACTTTTACGAATGGAATTCTTCACCTATTTATCTAAATAACCCAAGTCCATGTAATGTATGATATTTCAGAGCGTACCAATGAATGAGCAGCAAAACAATTTTGTCAAATTTCTTTGGAAAATGCAAAATTTTTAGATTCCCAATTTTCACAGGAAAAGATGCTAAAGGCACCATGATTAACCATAAAAAAATTGTATTTTATTTGATTTTTGGTAATTGATGCCACTTTCAGCAATATTTCAGTTATATCATGGCGACCAGTTTTAGTGGTGGAAGAAGCCGGAGTACCGGAGAGAACCACTGACCATGGGCAAGCAACTGGCAAACTTTATCACTTGTGGCTGCCAGTCGAGTGCACCCTTTTTTGTCATTTACAAAGCCGGGTGAGAACCCATCCGTATTGGTGATAGGCTTGTATGAGTTGTTAGGTAATCCAACTACCTAACTCATTGAGCTACCCAGGCCCTTGAAAAACTAGGATATTTTGCTACATAATTAAAAAGATTGAACAAAAACAAAATAAACATCAGTGATGCATTTCCTTGGATGCTTAGTAACTTATTTGCTAATTACCTGTGATACCAGAAGTCTTGCTTTAATAGATTTTCTGAATTCTCCTTCATAGTCTGATCTGTAAAAGGAATTTATATACTAGAATTACAAAACTTTGTGGCTTACGAAAGCATAATAGTCTGTATAACTGACCTGTTTAAACACTTGACTGATGTTTATTTTGAAAAATAAATATGTGTGCTAAACATTTACCTGAAATGTACAGTAATGGTTTAAAATCTTTTGCATTGAAATATTACCCTGTATATTTCATAAAACCATGATTTTCTTAAAAATTCTTGTTATTTGTTGAATGATTTCATCAAATTCTGAGCATTAAAAGCATAAACAAATATTGTTTCTTCTTCTTATAATTTTATTGCTGCTGTTCTTTAAAAGATGATTAAACATGAAGTTTAATTTTTTTCATCAAATCTTAATATATAATCCTACAAAATTGTGAGGTCGAGAATTTACATTTGTGTTTAAACATTGCAAATTAAAGTAAAATAATGTATGAAAATATTAAAATAAACTCTTTAATAGTAATTTATTAAATTAAGTTTAACTTGATACATTATGTGTAAAAGTTTGTCAGATATTGCAGCTGGTCAGTGTTTTCTCAAGGTACTCCGGTTTCCTCCATCAATAAAACTGACTACCATGATACAATTGAAATATTGTTAAAAGTGGTGTTAAGCACCACAACCTTAACCCCGAAATAATATACAAGTGATATCATGTTGAGTAAAGCAGACTGATAGGAATAAAACATATTATTATACCTCACATAATAAAGAATCAATTCTATTGGTTAAAAGATAATCACATGACATAAAATAATCTGGATATTTTTGCTTCTAATCGCCACCAACTGTGAATAACCTCAAGAATTACACACGTCCATTGAATAACCCTATTATTCAACGGTGAATAACCTCAAGAATTACACACGTCCACTGAATAACCCTATTATTCAACGGTGAATAACCTCAAGAATTACACACGTCCATTGAATAACCCTATTATTCAACGGTGTAAAAACATGGAATAATACTTTAACAATTCAAATATTAAGCAGTATATTTCAACTGTTTGTTCAGTATAATAAAACAGTTACGGCCCTCTGAATAGGGTTGACAATTTTGGATATTCACCTCTTCCGAGGGCCATAATTGTATACTATGCCTCCAACTTATTGTATTTTGACATGTGGATAATCAACCTATATCTATCATATTACGATTACAAGTGGACATATCTAGAAAAAACAAGAATATCTAAGGAACATTCATGCAAAATTAATTAGCTTGAAAAGAAAGATGAAAAGTTTGTGAACATATGATTACAAGTAAACAGTTTGAAAGAAATGGAAAAATATTTCTGAAGAATACAGCGCACAAAGTACTAGGAATAATTTAGGTATACATATTAATTAGGAAATCTAATAAATAAATTGATATTGACTATGCATGCGATATTAATGATCGTTTCTGGGTTTTTTGGGTATAATATGTAGTTGTACTTATAACCAACCTTATTAAAATTAGATGTTTGTATATCTTTTTTTATTTTATTTTTTTTGGCAAAGCACTAGCATCTAACGACCTCTCCTAAAGGATCATGAAAGCTTACCTTTCATTTAAAATCATCTATAAATTCCCAATCATTCACAAGATATTTAAACATATTGATCAATCAAACACCAGTTCTCAGCAAATCATCTTTGACTGGTTGGTTGAGTATACAAACCCTGACATCACCCCAGAGAGAAGGCTATCGTAGATGTTAGTGCATCACTAATTTTATTTTTAAAAGATGCATCAAACATCTAATTTTAATTAGATTAACCTTTACCAAATATTACAAGTGATTAAAACTCACCCTGGATTAATATCAGACCTTGAAGGAAAATAAAGCTTAAAGATGAGTGCAATCATATAAAACCAGTCACAACACTTCATTCTTTATATTATACACAACTCAATTGTCTCCCTTGATCATGCTTACAACTGTTAATATTGGGTAATATGCATCAATAATCTTCATGAGGTATAGTTCTCTAGAGCACATGTCGTAAGTCAGCTGTTATTATGTAGTGTTAAATTTGATGGTAGCAAAATTCAAAAATGAAAGTACAGGTAAACAAGAATATTTTGGGTTTCATATTTTTGCAATCATGATAAAATTTGTATTATGTTATATTAATCTGGTTTTCATTTTAATTGTTTATTTTGGTGTTCATGAACAATCTGCAAAATACACACTAAAGTCAAACCTGTATTAAGAGGTCACCTTTGGGCCAAAGAAAAAGTGGCTTAATAAAGACAGGTGACCTATTAAAAGAGGTTCAATTCATATGAATTTTTCTATGACAGAACAAGAAAAAGGTGACTACTTAATAGAGGTGTCTGCATGGGAAGGTTTGACTGTAGATTGTATTAATCGATTTCGTAATAAACTAAGATGTATAAAAAATTCTCCAAAAAAATGTAATTATGAAACAATAAAAATAAAATGGATTTATCAATATTTTTACTAATATGTGATGACCGAGCATGATGAAGCTTGACAAACTACACAACACATAAATCTTTGATTAGTAAAAACAAAGAAGTAAATATAATTAGTTTCATGATGATGAATATGATATGTTTGTCAATATTTGAAATCAGATCTAGATCTTATGGAGGCTTGGATCATATCTACAGGCATTGATTGTCATAAACTCTACTAACTCATGTACAAAAACAGGCTAGAAATTAACTTATTTCACCACAAGCAAAACTTTGCTAGTTAAATAAAAATCTACTAGCAAACAGACTGACCTGAATTAAAAAAAAAAATTATGTTATTTTCATTGAAATATGTAACAATAGGACTGCAAGATTTTATATGTTTTATTAAATTAAGCAATTCACTGTTTCTGACTATATTGCATTGTGAAAGGCGGCGTCCTTTACCATTAAGTACATGTAAGTCGCTCCCGGACATTCTGGCTTCCATGATTTATTTCTTAAAAGAAACATGTACCTGATATGAACAAACAAGCATTAATATTTCCTGGGGAATGGCCATATCATATGAAAATATAGTGTTTTAAACAATGTTTTATTGGACAGTAATATAAAGGACCACACACTGTACCCTAAAAAAATTCCATATACCCCCACATTGGTGGAGTTGGGGTACATGTACCCTCAAATGAAAAAAAGCTGTGGGTATCACCGTATGCTGCATCACTGCATGTACTGAACTTTTTTCATCTCAAATAATTATATAATTATTACCAAGATAATAACTAATGACTGGCTTGTCTGTTTTATCTTTCATTATGTAATGTTATGTAATTGTAAAGCCAGTAAAGGAAATATGCCTGTCTGTTAATTTTTTTTTGTTTTGTTGCTTTTTTTCGTGTGAAAATTGTATAAAAGAGATGAGTTAGTTAATCAAGCTGGAAACAGAGGAATTATAATTATTTGAATAAAATTATGAGATCACTTCTGTTAAAAACACGATAATTGATTTACTCCAGCTAGGCCAAAGTTGGATAAACGAAATTCGTAATCTTGCCATTCTTGCAAGCAGACAGGCTGCTTTCATACGATAGACCATCATAGTGTAAACAGCTGTCACACAACGATTTTCACAATTATTTCCATTTAATCAATGTAAACACTATAATCACAATTATAAATCTACCTGAAACTTGGTGAAAGAATTTCGTAATTTTTGCAACGTCGAGATCGTGATCAAAAACTTTTCTTCTTTTTGACATTTCAACTGGTAATTTGAACTGTAAAAATTACAACCAGATGTTATTTTAAAATTCGGGAACCAGTATGGTTGTTCATATTTCTCGGATAGAGACGTAAATATTCGTATTTCTCAGACAAATACGTAACTACATGTATACCGTCCTTTTTTATGAAGTCAATGCAATCTTTACTGATCTTACGAGAAAACAAATTTAGACGTTTGTCATAGTTCAAATACGATTCTGAACACATATTTTTTTACAACTAGCAAAATTCTACTAGTTCTAACTTTATTCACTAGAAAAATTAAGGCAAATTGAAATTTCAACAAGCAATCTGCCTGCTTGCTAGCATTAATTTCAAGCCCTGAAAAGCATATACATGTATTAGTGTCAAATATAACTACTAAAACACAAAGGATTTTTTTTTATTTCTTAGACATATAAAATGTTCATTTAAAATGTAGGTGCAACTTCAAATAAATTCAGTGCTCATTCAAAAGAAAAAACCAAATACTATAAAATAACTGCACAGGAATATATATAGCAATTAACAAAATTCTCACTTACAAATTAAATTTCAGTTTCAAAGGATTCAGGTGCCTCAAGCATTTAAATAGCAAGCTGGGGTTCACCAATCAACCATGATCAACAATATTTCTGATGAATCGTGATACAAACCTTTTCTTGTCCAAATATTTATGAACAAGAAATCTCCCAAAAAGACATTTTTTTTTTAAACCTGTGTTAAATTTAACATAAAATGTAGTTATATATTACATTTCGCTACTGATTTTGCTATATCAGAGAACCAAAAAATATTATGCCGATGTGAACATTAAAACAATAACATACCCTTTTTCTTCAGTGGTACTACTGGATTCTACATCTTTACATTTAAATATACTAGATGGGTATATCCTGAAACAACATATAACATAGATACACAACATGTACTTATAAGCACAACTGCTTATCTTATATAAATCACAGCATACACAAAGTAATCACAATAACTCACATATCTCTACATGATCTTATATAAATCACAGCATACACAAAGTAATCACAATAACTCACATATCTCTACATGATCTTATATAAATCACAGCATACACAAAGTAATCACAATAACTCACATATCTCTACATGATCTTATATAAATCACAGCATACACAAAGTAATCACAATAACTCACATATCTCTACATGATCTTATATAAATCACAGCATACACAAAGTAATCACAGTAACTCACATATCTCTACATGATCTTATATAAATCACAACATACACAAAGTAATCACAGTAACTCACATATCTCTACATGAGCCTTGTCATATAACCTTTGCATTTCTTCAAAATTCACTGAATACTAAAACATATTTTCATACCCAAAAATACTGAATGAATTAAAAATGACATATATTTTATGATCATCCAATACCAGAATCAAAATTTGCCTTTGATGAAAGATACGGAGAAGACCTCGCAAGTTTATAACTTGTATCTGATCCATTGTCTGTATTTGTTTGACAATAAAATATGTTTAAAGTAAAGGTAAAAAGATATGAAAGATACAAATTTTTATGTGTAAACTCAGAGCATACCAAAGTTTTAAATAAATAAATTTACCCTATAGATGTACCTTTCTTTTCACCAATAAATATAGCTGTCAAAGAATTCAGTATACTCTCACATTTCTCTCCTCCTTCATCCACAAACAGTATCTACAAATACAAGATATACCAGTATATATTATATATTCTTACACCTCTTTCTATTGGGCCTGTCATGGTCGTGATTGTATGATAGTTCGATTTAAAACTACATATGCAATCAGTGCCTATCACTACTGATGTTGTGAGTTCGAATCTCGATCAGGGAGAGGTGTACAACATTATGTGATAAAGTTTGTCAGTGACTTGCGACAGTTCTGTGGTTTTCTTCGGGTCCTCCGTTTCCTCTACCAATAAAACTGATCGCCACGATATAACTGAAATATTGTTGAAAGTGGCATTAAACACCATAAACCAACCAACCAACTTTCCATTTAATTAGAACCAAAATGCTACACTCTGGTGAAATCACAAATGACATTTGATTGAACCAGTATTTTAGGGAAACAGTCATTATCAGAAGAAAGTATAAACAGTGATAGTCAACAATTCTACCAAAAATCAACAAAAAAAAAAGGACAAAGACATAGGACTTTGAAAATCCAGGCCCTTGTGTGGGAAAGGAAACAAATTGTGACTGGGTTAAACAGGTTAATGGGATCCCAGCCCTCTTCCTCTTGATAATATTCAATCCAGCAAACTTTTCAAAAATCTTTTTGGACATTTTTTAACTATACATTTTGTACATGTACAGTTTGGGTTTATTCAGTGTTCAGTTCCTAGGAGTGAGGGAGTGATTGCTGTTTAACGCCAAATGCAGACATATCGAAAATCAAAGACAACTTGTCTGACATTCGGTCAGGCAATTTAAAAAAAACTGTCTGACCAAAAGAAAATTTGTTTGTCCGAATAAAAACCTAAAATGCCACCACATATTCCGCATCGCCATTAAAACTCATTTATTTGTTTAACATGTTTCATGTGTTTACTTCAAGAATAATTTTGTAGGTATTCAGTTATTTCGTGACATTCTCAATATTTGTTCAAAATTAAAAAGCTCATCCTGGAAATCATCACACTCATCTTCATAGTCATCATCATCATCATCATCATCATCATCATCATCATCATCATCAATGTCTTTGTGGAAAACAAATTATGATTTGTTGTGAAAAATAATTCTGTCCAGACATTAAATTCACCCCCCTTTTTTTCCCCACCTAAGATAAGAAAATGATGGTTTACCAATACAAGAACACTTGTAATATTTTTATAGAATGTTATTTTTAATGAGGTCATCAGTAAATAAGTTATTGTTTGTTTTCCTTGCCAATAACTCTCTGGAAGAGATGCCGACTCAGATGTGAACACATTATCTTTCGGTTTCCGGTTCGTCCATACTGTATTTCATCATGAATCTTTCGTACCTAACCATGTCGGACCATTAAGTTACGATATTTTTTACAAATGACAATGTACCAAGAAATTAGGTTTTAAGAACATATTTCATGAAGAATACAAACTTTATCAATCTGAAGAAGCTTACGGATATATATTTTCAAAATAAAAATAGTGAAAATGATAGTCATTTTGGTTTATTTTAAAGACCGATCTACGACTTGTCGAATGCCGTTCTATGTTTGGGGTGAATTATATTTCTGTAAGGGAAGTTACTAGATTAGGATTACGCAATGGTCAAGTTTAGTTTATATTCACAGAAAACGCTTATTTAAAGAAATAAACATGCTAAATATTGCAGGAAAGATCGACTTTTAAAGACAATGTTTGACGGACCGACAAAGAGAAAATTGTTTCCTGACCGAAGTAGAGAACAAATTTTTATCGGACTTTCGGACCGATATGCCGAAAACATCGTCGGACCGGCTTGACTTTTACCTGTCAGGTCCGACGGTCCGGCATATTTCGATATGTCTGAAATGAGCAATGGTTCAGCTATATCAGCTATGCCAAGAACAAGTTACGTTCGATGAAATGATGATGATGTCCGCTTTGTATTAGACCAACATGCTTAGATGGATCTTTATAGTGCTATCTCACAGAAACAACATGCAGTGGGGTATACATGTCGCTTCACTGCGACACATTAACCTGATTCAGAGCCAACCAGTCTTCGCTCTTTCTCCTTAATGCTGCATGCTTAGGGCAAAAGAAGGAAATACCAATTTTATAGTCTTTGGCTTACTCAAACCGAAGCTCGAAGTTTGAACTCACGATCTACCACACTTGATGCGAGCACGCTAACCAATGATTGAGGTTTAGTCTCTAGGAAGATATCTATGCATTTTACAATAGAGTACTATTTTGTTCTGCAGGTACTGTTCAGCCATGTTGTTTGTCAGTGACTTGTGGTACTCCACTTTCATCCACCAATAAACCAGACTGCCACAATATAACTGAAATATTGTTGAAAGTGGCATTAAACACCATAAACCAAACCAAACCAAACCTGCCATATTAGATTTCCAGTCTACCCATTAAGCCTTCCTGTTAAGTTTACTTTCAACAATCAAGTAGCTGAAGATTGTGACGGACATAAAGTGATAGTAAATTAATTAAACTGGCATCAGAAGTATTTAAATTTAGTTTCATGGATTTTACCGTATAAAATTTTCCATTCTTTGCTTTCATCACAGAATAGTTATCTATTTCATAGCTCTTCAATATACATTCTGTATCCTGAAATTAAAAAAAAAATTGTTTAACCTATATATATTAAAGTATCTAACTTATTGAACATGATTTTAACATGATGCATTCCATCTATAAATAAATAGTGTACCACTAAAGAACATGTGTGATTATTTCAACCATTATAATCAAATAGACATGTTTGTATATTTGTCTGTTTGTTTGTTTGTTTGTTTATGGTTTTGAACACCATCCTTCAACAATATTTCAGTTATATTGTGGTGGTCATTTTATTGGTGGAGGAAACCGGAGTACCCGGAGAAAAACACTAACCTGTTGCAAGTCACTGACAAACTTTTATCATATAATGTATCAAGTACATACCGCCATGAACGAGGTTCAAAATCACAAGTTTAGTGGTGATAGGCACTGATTACACAGGTTGTTGTAAATCAAACTACCATATGATCACGACCACAGCAGCCCCAATATGGTATGTGTGTAGACTTAAATTATTGTACTATTGGTGTATTATCATGATGAACTGTGTGGTAGGTGTCAAGTTATTTTCACAATTTGAAGATAATGTTAGTTTACATGATAAGAGTACAATAAGACGCTTTTACACTTGCACTACAAATTGCATATCAACATAATATAGAGCATGTTGTTTTGTTTAGTGTAAAAATATATGGTTTGGTCAAACTAAACAAACTAAAATTATTTTATTACAAAAGTATTTTTTTATTTAGACTGTTCTAATTTTGCAATTTAAATTTTTCAAAAGAAACACAAGCCAAGATTAGATTTATTTAAATCTTTTTTTTAGAGAATCAGTCTGTTTATATAAATGAATACTGTTATTACAGAATACCTCTAGAAGAGTTGTCTGTTCTATAAAATTGTGTAAATCTTTGTCATCTGGTACAGAAACTTGAGATTTAAACTGAACAGTTTTAGTATTTTCTTCTTCTTTACTCTTTAAACTTGCAGTAGAAAGTTTTAATTCACTTGCTAAACTTGCAGAGGACTTTTTTTCATTGAGTTCTGACAGACTTTCATTTACTGGTAAAACATCAAACTTCTTAGTTGGACTGGCTTCATCTTTGTTATCAGGTAAATCGTCTTGAGCTTGATTGTCTAACAAAGGAGTTTTCTCTTCTTCATTTTCACCTGAGACGTTAATTAATGCTTCAGAGTCAGATAAAGGTTTTTCATCTTTTTCTTTATCTTCATCACCATTTTTTGCTTTTTTAATTAAGTCAGGATTTGGATCTTGAACTGTTTGATCGTCTAATAACAAACTTTTTTCATCGTCACCAAAGTCCCATTCAACTTTATCTATTTCTGACGATGAGGATGTTAGATTTTCTGTCTTATCATCTTTGTCTACTTCACTTATTTTATTTCTGCTATTGTTTACATCAAGATTGTCTGTTTCTGATTTTGATATATTTTTATCTAATTCTGATTTTGAGCTATTGACAGCGATTTCTTCATTGTCATTACTTTTGTCCGTTACTTTCCCTGAATCAGAACAATGTTCTACATTTTGGCATGTTCTGGTATTCTCAGCTGTCACGCATTCATCACCTTTGCTTGTGTTGTTAAGTACATCTTTTTCTTTTACAGTTACCGGTACTTCAGAATGATTTCCTAGATTTTTTGTGTTATCTAAAAAATAATAAATAAATTAAATATACAAACAATTGTTTTATAGATCCTAGGTACAGTAATTTATATAATATACTTGATAAAAATTAATAAGTTTGTGTAATGTGATACCGGTATACAAATGTAATTATAATTATATCTAATAATCTAACACTAGGCTGATTAATGATGGACGCAAGAAGAGCAGCAGCATTTCAATAATGGCACTTTGCATCAATGAATGTATGAAGAGTTTGAAGATACCAAATGGCTAATCAGAATCTGTATATCGAACAAGAACAGACAACACAATGGCCAAAAGGAAATAAACAAAAGGACAAACAATGATCTACAATACATACATATAAAACCACTGATGGAGTAACACGAACCCCACTAAAAACTGGGGGTGAACTCAGGTGCTCCGGAAGGGTAGGCAATTCCTGCTCTACTAGTGACATCCGTCATGTTAATCGAGTTACAAACCCGGATATAAGTCATGAACGAGGGAAGGACTGGGAAGTGCTTACGGCAAGTGGAACATATCCGTGGTCATTTGTGAAACAGATATTCCATAACGGTCAACCAAGTCATGGTGGCAACCGTAAAACTTTCGAAGTGACGATTTCAACTTAGCAAAGAGGAATCCTTGCTTCAATAGCTTCCTTGTTAACAGCAGTCCTTTATCAAGGAACCACAAGCTCTGGAATATCGTAGAATCCAAGTCAATTCGCCCCCTTTTCAACCAAGTCGCCCCCCTTGTGAAGTGTGGTATACTGACTTGGAAACTATCAAGTTCCCTATACTAGGATGTCGGAAGGGTGTCAATGGGAATGTAATAGAGACTCCTTTCTGTATTTTTACAGCATAACAGGCGCTGATTTACATGTACTCCAAATTGGCTTGTCTGTCTATGTATGAATACTTGCAGTAATTATCAACAATCTCAGGAAGTTATTACGAACAGGAGACTCACACACGACATTCTGAATACATGCCAAATGCGAAATTTCTATTTATTATTTTCATACATATAACAAATTTCTCAATTTCGTTGTTTTGAAATAAAAAACAAACCATACCAATCTCTCTTTTTCTTGAACAAACATTACCTCTTGTTGTTTGTAATAACAGCTTGGATATACAAGAATGTATAGCTAAAATTATAAAAACACAATGTTTGATGGTACTTTGTCGGTGATAATTAATTTTCCGTCAAAGACTAATTAAAATAAATGGGAAAACAATACTTACAAATTTTGTAGTTCACATGCAACAACAATCTTAATTGTTGTGATAATTACAGTGTATTAATTGTCTTTAATTTTGTATCTGGTAACAATCAAATTGGCTTTGATCTACCGGTTGATAATCTAAAAACAGGAATAGTTAGAAATACCTTTCCGACAACCCAGGGTTCGAAATTACTGTAGGTCCGATAGCCCGAGGCTAGATGAATTGCGCTCGGTCTAGGCCAAGTTGTTTTATCATAGACCATGTGTCTAAGTGATTTATGACTATCAATTTCCGGAAATTGTGTTCCACACGGACATCGTTTTCTATCTTATGTAAAATCCTTGCCACTTGAAATAAACTACTAGTATTCTTTTCTCCACTATATGTAAGAACTTATATGACTATGATCACGAGTTCAAGGTTACTTTATCAATAAAAAAAATATGTCGAAATTCTTACCGGGAGTTTCAAAACCAAAGTCTAAATGAAAAGTTGACACCTGTGAAAATAACAAGGCATTCGATGAATCGATGCCACAAAAAGGAAGAGAACATTTCAACCTCACTGGCTTCAAATGTACATATGGCTAAAATTCATTCTCCTTCAATAAAGGAGTTTGACACGTTTATCTGCATGATCCACCTATGGAATTCCTCATCAACAAGCTAGGGATAGAAGGGTGAACCAGCAGCCATATGGTGAGAGGGAACTGGAAGAGGAGGAGGAATTGTCAGAGTATTCAGAGATGGAGTCAGATTATGAACTGGAACCTGAGGACAAATAAAAATTCAGAATAAGACAAAATTATATAAATATTTTCCTTTTATTAACATTTTTTGAACCCCAAAAAATACACTTTTTTGATACAATATTTGCACATCTCATACATGTACATTCAAAACATACTCAGAAAGCAGGATTTTGTATGTAATTATTAAAAATTTTCAAGGGGGGCAGGGGGGCATGACCCCAAACACCCTCTGCAGATTCAGGTAAACCTCAACGCAAATACAGGCCTAAACATTTTCCGTCAGGGCTAGACTATATTAAATCAGTCTAGCCCTGCAGTCTAGACATCAATTCACATTAAATTCTATCCCTGCAACCTATGGGGAACTAGATATTTTTCAAGTCAGTCTACCACACTCCACAAGGGGGGCGAGTTGGAAATATTTTTTTACTAGGGGGGGGGGGCGAGTTGTCCTGATTCCATATCGTATCAACTGATACTGCTGGTGCTGCTGGAATGTTGCTACATATGAATAGAAAGATCACAATGGGAAACTTGAAATCATCTGTTTTGTCGTAAAGTTTCGTTATTAACCGCCCCTCACTGTCAATAAATTATTGGGCAATCCTGTATCCAAAAATACCTCAATTATCAAAATCCATTCACGAAAAAATAAATCGAATTACATTTGTGCTTTGGAAGCCTTCTCATTGGCATTTTTACTTTATCATGGACTGTAAATTATCAAGTGCATATAGTAAACATTTTTCAGTGTGTTGCTCATTGATAGTAAAGAAATTAAATTATTTAGTGGCCGGGACCCGGCGGGAGGAAGTCCCCGAGTCGCCTGACCCTGGCCGACTGTGCATCAAATACAAATGCAACTGGCATGTAAACCTGTTTGTTTGTCTGCAGTAGTTGACTCTTTCTTTTTCAATTTTTTGTCTTCAACTGGAACTTTTATAATGAACAGAAACGAAGTCATACTAGCAATGACGAGCTAAGAACTACTAAAAAAGTTTGACAAGTCCATCCACGGGAGACAACTCCAGAAAATAAACCGAAGTCGGAACAAATCCGTGTTTCTTAGAATAGACAAGGCAGATTAAAAAATTTAAGAATCTTCATGTTTATTATGAACAAATAATTTGTGTTATTTGTTCAAATTGTTAAACAATATTTAGATATTGAAAAGTAGTTTTTTTAATCTGTCTAAAAAAATTATAATTTTGATCGTCTTTCCCAATACCTCGGGGAAAATATTTTGATCTATTGCCTGTACTCCCATTAAATAACTGTATAATATCTTTTATTTCCATAAAGAGGTACCCTCAAGGGGCAACTTTTTAAATAATAATAAATGTACAATTGTGTACATACAATGAGAAATTAAAAAAGAAATACAGTTATTAAGAGGATAATGTCAGATCACCTTCATATATCAGTCAGACTAAATAAATTTCACACACTCACTATATTTATATATACCTACATATATATCAAGAAAGATGCTTTGATAAAAAATAATAATAACCAAGCTGTTTTAATATATCACAGAGCTCTGAATATATCAATTGATTCACAGTTTAGTAACCAGAAAATTTTGTCTCGGATAAGTTCAAATATTGAAAGTTGTTACAATTGTTATTCATCATATCAATTTATTAAGACTTGTCGATCTGTAGATGTTGAAGGACATTCTAGTAAAAAATGAATTTCGTCCTCTATTATATAATTAGACTACTTGATATGTGAACTATTTCCAAGTAGATCTAGTACACCGAACATGCAATTCCAAATATAATTGTTATTCCTTTCCTTTCCTTTCATTGTAATTCATTCATAAAATGGTAAAATGTATTTGTCTGAATTTTCCACTTTAAAGTTATTTTTGTATGCATATATAAAGCATAATTGGTCCTACGTATGCATTAAATCCAGTGCCGGATTTAGGACAAATGAGACCCTGTGCTATAGTTAAGCTATGAGACCACTTACTTGGGCCCTGAAGGAGATAGACCCAGTAGGCCTCAACTCTATCATTATGTCTGGAATCGTTCCGAAACAGAACGCCTTCAAATTTAAAATTGTACCACATAAGCAAAAATCCATCGCGAAAATTTGTTTTTGGCAGGAAGATGCCCCCACCCTCTCCTGACCAACGGGGCCCTATGCTTAAGCATACCTAAGCACAATGGTAAATCCGGCATTGATTGAATCAGTTACATTCACGACAGATTCCGTGTTCTTAACCAGGTAACAATAAAAAGTTCTATACGCTTGTTAAGCCGATCAATAAAGCAGAAAGCTGGTGTGTAGCACCATTGAAACAAGGGAAACTGACGCATTCGTACGGACCCCGAGGCTAAAGCAAGCGTCTTAAATAGGCAATTGCAATTGGAATCTGTTTTCTCCAAACCGCCACCTTTCAGCCTGAAACAGCCCTGCAAATACGCTACTTCACCCTTATTAACACCTGAAATGTCAACGATTGAGATCTTTGTTGAGGGTGTCGATAAACTTGTGACTTTTACATAATAAGGCCTGTGGCACAGATGAAATATCCCTTAGAATATTCAAGGAGCTACACCAAGAAATAGCACCATCCTAACAGAAATATTTTACACTATCAGTATAGAGAGAAGCAATGTTCCATTAGACTGGAGCAGTGCGGTTGTAGCGCCCGTCCATAAGAAAGTCCTAGAAGTCAAAAGCTTGAAACTACAAATTTTAGCTTCCAAACTATTGGAGCACACCCTGCTGTCAAATATCATGACCCACTTTGATAACATCAGCCTCTTAAGCCAATACCAACAAGGATTCCGCTCTAAACACATTTGTGAATCACAACGCATCAGTTTCACACAAAAAGTCCATTACAACCTCGAAAATGCAAAACAAACTGAAATCATTTTAGTGAATTTCAGTAAAGCATTCGACAAAGTCGACCACAACAAACTCATCTACAAGTTATTAGCGCTGGGCATCCATCTAATGATAACACAATGGATAATGTCATTCCTACATAGCCACTCGCAAAGAGTAGTAGTTGATGGTTGCACTTCTGATATATTCACTGTCCTCTCAGGGCTTCCTCACTGCACTGTCCTTGGACTCTGTTTCTTGCCTATCTTAATATACATTATCAATGATTGTCCCAAGCCTATATCGTTTATACCCTATATCGCATACCCTATATCGCATAGCCTATATCGTATACCCAAAAAATTTCAAAATTTCATAAAATTTCAAAAATTTTCAAAAATTATAAAACAATGGCCCCTTGGGTGATATAGGGTTCTCGGGTTGATACGGCATATGATACAGATTTTGACATGTAATATTCAGTATTTAACAAGTGTCCCTGACCCACCCCGGCGCATGCCAATAATGATCTTGAAAGATTGATAGGCAGTACTATGTAGATGTAGATGTAGATTGTGCTGCATCATGTAACAACTTTCCTTCAAACGATACATTCATCAATAGAGCTCATTGTCCACAAGTTATGATTCAACGAGATGATGGCGAGACGGGCATTATACAATCTTTATACTGTAATTGTGTAACTTTTGAGTACTAATAAAGGGGGTAAAATAAACGTCTGTGTTATTATGTCATGGACCTAATAAAGTTTCTCTGGTACCTGATTCATGGAGAACGACAGTAAGAAACAGTAGCAGTATAAGCGAGACTTCACAGAGAACACCATTGAAAACTATTATAACGACGCTTGTTTCTGCTATTTTCAGACAATTTGGCACTTGTTTTGGACTTTTTGATATTGCAGGACAAACACAATATACGTACATTTTTGTACATTGTAGATAATTGTAACATTAACTTGCACTTGCTGTGAAACAAGCCAGAAATCTCGTCAAAGGCTCGTTTTTCTACCTGTTTCTAAAGCTCGTACAAATAAATTTTACACTTTGCGACGATGGGTTTAATCTCTTCTAAGTCATACCCGTTGGTTTCTCAGCAGTCGAATCAATGATTCTAAATACGGTACATATCTCCATCCTTTAACTTATACGTGTAGTGAACATTTCTTGATTATGCCTTGATTTGCTGTTTAATTGGATTTAACAGGTTTGAATAGAAACTTCCTTATTTGACTCAACAAAATGGCAGATGGAACTGTGGAACATCAATATCGTAAGTAAATACCCACTGTATTACATGTAGTTAATCATATATTGGCATATTAGTGATGTGGGAATGCATATTAACTTATAAAAGTGTTGGGAAAACATCATAATTTTAAAAATAATCCACAGAAAACAGGAATGTTAGAAGTTTAATCTTATATATCTTTTTTTTTGTATATGATGCCTACAATTTTCATTTGTTAGGTAGGGTGTGTGACATAATCTATAGATATGGCAGCATCATTATATTAATATCTTTCGCCTAGACTAAAGGTAGATGCCTTGATTAATGCTATACAGAAGGATGAATGATACAATTTTTTATCTGGAAACATTCGTTCTATTTCAAATTGGAATATGGATCTTGTTGAGTTCAAATTGTGTGGTCAAAGCACAGGTAATATTTGTCACGTTTTTTTTCTTTACCTCCTTGAAATTTAAATATAATTTGTAAATATAAATTGTAAATTTTCTCTTAATAACAAATTTACCGGCGATATTTACAAATCATGCCTATTTAATAGCAATAGAATAAATAAAATACACTTTTTAAGCAAAATATACTGCATTATGAACTAATATAAATGCGTATGTGTAGTATAGATCTACTACACTGGGTTTTGTAACAATACATTGTAGTAAGACTGGACGGGTGCTACTGGTGGAGCAGGTTCTTACCCTTTCGAGATTAGGGGTTATGTTATCTATCGCCACTTTCAACAATATTTCAGTTTTTTCGTGGCGGTCAATTTTATTTGTGGAGGAAAACGGAATACCCGGAGAAAACCACCGACTTGCCTACAGGCACTTACAGACTATCACATAATGTTGTATCGAGTACACCTCGCATGAGCGGGATTCGTACTCACAACATTAGTGGTGATAGGCATAGGTAGTTATAAATCCAACTACCATACAATTACGACCACGGCGGCCTCCTTTACCATTTCGGGTTCACCTGGTTTTTGGTGGTGTTTCTGTTGGTCTATCGTTAGTTTTCTGTATAGTTTGTGTCCACCATTGTTCGTCTTTTTTTGTCATTTTAACTTTAGCCATTGTATTGTCTGTACTTCGAATTCACTACGGCTTCTGATTACCCCTTTGGTATCTTCATACTTTTCTTTTTCCAACTAGACAATTTTTGTTATTTCTCCTTTCCGAATTTTACCTTTTTTCCAAAAAGAAGATGAAGATTTTACAATATACAAAATGTATAGTCTTAACATACTGTAAAGTTCTTGTTTTCTTCAGAAGTATTGGAAATGTATAGTCTTAACATACTGTAAAGTTCTTGTTTTCTTCAGAAGTATTGGAAATGTATAGTCTTAACATACTGTAAAGTTCTTGTATTCTTCAGAAGTATTGGAAATGTTTGGAAGTTTGACTTATTTGTGTTCATATATAATTAATATGTCCATCCATATTTTCAATGTTTTAACTGCGATATTAGATTACATTACGGCATTGCTTTAAACATGTTTATTATAAAGAAAGAGAGAGCTCACGGGAATTCGATAAGACATCATATTGACAGTGGTGCACTGGTGTGTATGAAACATCTCTTGTATTTTCATTCGCACAATAAATGTCTCCTATTTGGAAAAAAAATGGTAAACGGTTAACACTATAATAAATAAATAATTACTTGTTAATCGTTTTGTTTTGCCTTTATTTATTTTTTTGTTACTGTTGTTGATTTGTTACTCTTTGTTTTTCTTTTTTTATTATTGTATTGTTTTTTGTTTTGTTTTTCTTTTTTTCCCAAAACAAATTTGTTGAATAAATTTTGAAAGTACACAGTGTGTGCTCCCAATTTGAATAAATTGTCAATCGAAGCAATTATTTGAATACGAATTGAAGTTTTTATTTCAGATTCAAATAAATTTTACTGAAGAAAATCTGAAAAGTAAGTATAGTATAAAAAATACAGAAATCATTACAGTAGATATAGTTGTTTAGTACAGTTATGCGTACTTCTATAAATAATTCATTGTGACACATTTGGTATTGGTATGAATTATTAAAAATTAACAAGAAAACTCCATGGAATATACACAAAAGCGGCATTTTCTTGCTGTTTTATATTAGGCAAGGCCAAATTTGTATCTATTCATAAAACAAATATATATAAACACACGTAGAAGAATCCGACTCCAGGTTCAGTTTGTAACAATATATGGTAGTCAGTTTGTAACAATATGTGGTAGTCAGTTTGTAACAATATGTGGTAGTCTTTTTTGTATGAAGTGAGTTCAGTTGAGATGGGAGGTTATTGTTCGTTTTACTGACATTGGTGGAATTGATGCCCATCATTGTTATACAAGCTCTTATCGTTAAACCTACTGGTATCTCAATCGTAATCCCTCGCCAACGAAGTTGCGAAGGCATATAGTAACGCTATCATCCGTCCTTCCTTCCGTACGTCCTTCCGTAACATCCTTGTGAACACTATATATACAGAATCAACATCCGTCAATGGATTTTGACCAAACTTGGTACATACACATGTACTTAGTCCTTAAGAGAATCTGGAACCCGATTGATTTTCAAGGTCATAGGTCAAAGGTCAAGGTCACCAGGTCAAATTTTTAGTCGAGGGGATACGCCACGCTTTGCTTTGCCCTTAATTAATTTCGTTTCATTCATAAGTTACTTTAAGATGCAATTTAGTTGCATATTCTGTGTATTTATATGAACGTATTAACTTCATGTTCATAAACATCATTTAATATTTATTCGTTTTAATTCTTTATGTCTTTTCATACTGAAAATAATTGTATTCTGTTTTCATCTTGCCCGTGTGAATTTTTAATTTGACCATATCTTGCAGGCTGCTATTCCAATTTGTCGAAATATAACGTAGAAACAGTACCAGTGGAATGGGTTGTACAAGATGTTGATGAAAAGACTATAGACAAACATACAACTGTAAACTGGACTTATACCTTTGACGAAGGTTGTGTAGCATTTTTATTTCTCTAATATTGTAAGAACTGATTCTCAGAAGAACTATTGCTTATGTTATACCACCCTCAATAAGCTGTTTTTGTTAGAGTTGCATCATTCACTTGTACGAAACATTCTCTAAATATTTCAAAGCTATATCATCCATGTGTGGAGTATACCGGTATATAATATAATATGACACAGGTGGGGTTCTCCCGAGTAAATAACATAACATCTCCATGGGAACCAAGAATAACGGAATAGAAACAAGGAACTGGGCATGGACGCAGTAAATACCTCATGCAAAGGATGACGTTTGGTATGTGGGTTTTATTATATAAATAGCCCATAATGTATATAAGGACATACTGTATATAAAAGCCACTATTTAGAGAATGCTACACTCCTAGTTTGTATAAGAAATTTTGAAGCAGCTCATACTAAATGGAACAATGTTAGGTTTATGGTGTTTAACGCCACTTTCAACAATATTTCAGTTATATCGTGGCGGTTTAAATGGAACAAACATGTAAAGAGTGATCGTTGGTGGCACGTTGCTAGCTCCTACGAAAAGGAACAAGCACGTTGCTAGACGATCCTATCATGTAACTATTTTTTTAACACCATGGCAATAAACGAATCCACCAATGTTGATATCCCAGTACAGTCTCTTAATCTTAGTTAATCCTTAATTAATAGACAACACAACAAAAATGCAAGTTTAATTTACAAATTAAATTACAGACTTTGTTCAGCTTTATACACTAAATGAGTGCGTGATTGTTGCTTAACAAATCAAATCAAATCAAATCAAATACTTTATTGCCATTATACAGTTACTGCATGTGACAAAAATAAACAGAATACAAACAATACATACATGGTAATAAAGATAAAATAATTTTCAAATAAACATTTCAAGAGTCCCCTGTCCTCAGTTCTGTAGACTGTTTTAGAAAGGAACCAAGCTTATTTACCTGAGTAGTTGTTTTAGGATTGAGGATATAAGTCACTTTATCACAATCTGATAAACAATTAAAATTTTCATTGTCATTTAAAAAAAAATCCAAATAATCTTTTCTTGTGGCATTGTTATTTTTGCAATATAAAGTGAAGTGAGTTTCGTCCTCTATTTTCTTACATTTTTTACAGAGTCTTTCTTCTCTGGGTATTTTTAAATATCTTCCTTTTTCGATAAGCAAATTATGATCACTTATTCTATATTTTGTTATTAGTTTTCTATATTCTAATTTTGGACAGAATAAATAGTTTTCTTCTGAGATGTTACCGGAATTTTTTAGAGTTTTATAAATTTAACGCAAAGTGAGCAATTTGTTTTTCAGCTTTATCATGACGAGAACAAGCTACATTCAATACGATGATCATGACGTAGACTTTCTTTGTACTAAACCAACACGCTTAGTTAGATTTTTATAGTGACCAACTCACTGAAAAAACGCGTAAACATGTAACTCCACTCGCACACGTTTATCCTGATACCATGCAAACAAGGAGTCTTTACTCTTTCTCTTTAATGTTGCGTGCTTATATAGTGGAGAAGCAACGAATACCAATTTTCTAGTTTTTGGTTTGACTCGAGCAAGGCTCAAACCCACGACTTTACAGTACCCATGACGAGCACGCTAACCATTGCACCACCGTTGCGTTCAACGTACACTAATGTTTCACGTACAAGAAGCTTAGCCTTAAGTCGGAATGCGGCTTATCAAAACATTATAATTTAGTCTTGTTAAAAAGTCGGATATCTTATCTTGATATAAATTGGAGTAGATTGGTTTGGTTTTATGGTGTTTAACGCCACTTTCAACAATATTTCAGTTATATCGTGGCGGTCAGTTTTGTTGTTAGAGGAAATTGGTGTACCCGGAGAAAACCACCGACCTGCCGCACGTCAATGACAAATTGACTTCTTTCCTTGGTTTTCATATAATATATGGACAGTCGATCGGATATGGTATGTCTTTTATTATAATGCTTCGGCACTGACATGGATTATTAGATATTTATGTTTGAAATTTATGATTCCTAAATAATGTAATCTACTAAAACTAGAGCCAATCTCTCCCATGTAGG
Organism: Gigantidas platifrons; assembly: GCA_002080005.1. Lineage (NCBI taxonomy): Eukaryota > Metazoa > Mollusca > Bivalvia > Mytilida > Modiolidae > Gigantidas > Gigantidas platifrons. The sequence continues at coordinate 295,722 of MJUT01023798.1, forward strand.
CATAGGTAAACTTAGCAGAATATTGTTATGCCTTTCATGTCCTTTGATTAACTTGCTTCCAATGACTTTTAAAATCATCTGGGATTTCTAATCTTTTAAACTATGAGCGTACCGCCTGGTGAGTGTTATTCCAGAAACGCGTCATGTAAAAGAGGTAGGTGGATAGAATGTGTCATCTGGAGTAAGTTCGTGGGGTATGTTATTCTTATTCACATATGCTCACTGTTGTATAATTTGCTTTAAATTCAGGAACACATGACTTTCGCGGTTTTATGGTACGGTTTACTGCAGAAGAGACAACTTGTAAACTGATGTTGATGAACGAGTCTAATCTGCTACATGGAAAGGTTAGTATCCATTTCCAGTTAAATATATTTATATACATTGTATATTGAAAATTATACGCGATTACGAAAACCTAAATCTTTATCAAAGAGATATCATGCAAGTAACATTGCAGTGTATTTTATTTTGTCTGAAATATATGCTTTCAGGTCAAATAAATTACATCATTCCGAAATGTTACAAATCCTTCGAATCCCGCTCAGGTGAGGTGTACTCAATGCATGATATGATGAAGATTGTCAGTGACTTGCTGTAGGTCTGTGATTTTCTCCAGGTAGTCCGGTTTCATCCACCAATATAACTGACCACCACGATATAATTGAAATATTGCTGAAAGTGGAGTTTAGCATCATAAACCAAATAAACCTAAAAATCATTCCGGATACAAATCAGAATCAGACTTGCACGTTTCCCGTTAATAATATATATCTGATATTCATATTCATGTATATTTTCTGCATAAACACTAATACAGGAAATGCATCGAAATAGACATTATCCTTCAAAGACTTCTCTTTGATAAAGATGCACAACATTATCAATTTCTAGTCAGAATGATCTTTTGAAATAACTATGAACCCTGTTGAAGTTTCTGCTGGTAACTGTTATATAAAATCCGAGTTATGGAAAATGTAATACAAAATTCAAGATAAGTATAACAAAAAGACATATCTAAGTTACTAACCTATGTTAATTCTGTCCCACTATATATGTAGAATGAACAGCCAGACATATCAAATATATCATTCAACAAATATTGCATACTTAAGAAAGGGACCGTCGTGGTCGTGATCGTATGGTATGTTGATTTACAACTACCCATGCAATATGTGCCTATTACCACTGTTGTTGTTAGTCCGAATCCTGCGCAGGGTGATGTGTGCAACATTATGTGATAACGTTTGTCGGTGACTTGTGACAGGTATTTAGGTTTCCTCCACCACTAAAACTGACCGCCACGATATAACTGAAATATTGTTGAAAGTGGCATACATTTTTATCGTTCCATAAGATTTGTTTTCATTCGTATTCAACAAGTTTAAGTGAACCAAAATACAAATGTATTTTTTTAAATGATGGGATATTCTATGAATAAAGACTTGTTATCTTACAGGTGCAATTCCAGACATTGTTTACAAGAAAGTCGACAACAGAGCAAAATGTTGAAATAGATATCACACCAGTCGTGAGGGAGGAATCAATTGAATGTAAGTCTATAACGTTTAAACCACTCACTGTATTTTAAAAAACATTTGTTTTCTTAATTGTTCATTTGTATTATGTCGGTCCTTCTTTGAAATGATTAACTCCATGAAATGATTAACTCTTTGAAATGATTAACTCTATGAAATGATT
>MJUT01023798.1:298705-329026 GCA_002080005.1 Gigantidas platifrons
TTGCGATGGTCTGGTACAAACTGTTGTTTAGATGCACATCTTGCGATGGTCTGGTACAAACTGTTGTTTAAATGAACATCTTGCGATGGTCTGGTACAAACTGTTGTTTAGATGCACATCTTGCGATGGTCTGGTACAAACTGTTGTTTAGATGCACATCTTGCGATGGTCTGGTACAAACTGTTGTTTAGATGCACATCTTGCGATGGTCTGGTACAAACTGTTGTTTAAATGAACATCTTACGACAAAATGAAAAACAAAAAACACCACGCCATCAGAACAGTTTCAAAATATAATCTGAAATTCTTAGAAACAGAGGGTATAGAGTTTAAAACTCGAGCTTGTTATCAGGATATTTGTGTTACTAAGTTAGTTACAAGTGGTATGTTTCTACCTGGTAGTCGTTACCCTATTGATCACAACCAAATTTCATAAATGAGTAACATGACGGATGTCTTTTAAGAAGCAAAAACTGCTTCCTCATCGCGAGCACCTGCGTTCACCTCATTGTTTTGTGAGGTCGGTGTTGCTCATCTTTTTGTATTTTCTGTATTGTATTGTATTGTATTGCGTTTTGTTTGTCTTGTGTGTCCAGTGTTGTCGGTGTCTGGATTGTCCATTCTGGATTGCCCCTTCGGTTTTTTTTTCTAACGTTTATTCATCATTTATTTGCTTTCAGATAAACAATGGAATGGTTTATCGTTTCTGAACATAAAAGATCATGATATAAAAGTAATCTGTGTAGGTTCTGATGGTATAAAATCTATGACGTTCTATTTATACCGGAAGCAGGGAGATCTAGATCATGTAGATGTCAAAAGTGTTTATAACACTACAGTGAAAGAGGGGGTAAGATCAGACGGAATTCATTGTTTTTGCACAACTATAACATGATCAGAAGTTTAAAATGAGTTACTAAATTGTTCAAGATACATTTTATCGCAATGACCAGGACCGATAATTTTAAATTTGAATGCACCACTCTACGTAAGGTGTGCGCAAATATTCTGAAAAGTTTAAAAGAAGACCAAAAACGTGTTTTAAATTTAGAATATCACGTATGCTATGTTGATACAATTATTATCTCAATGAAAAATCGTGTTTATAATAAAAACGCAGATATCAAATACATGTTTTCTGGAAGTATATTTAAACATATAACAAAAATATCGTACATATAAGATGTAGACAGTAAAACGTTTGAAGTGAGGGCATCAACCTAACCACTAGGAATCCTTGTCTCAATAGCTTCCTTGTTAGGAGCAACCCTCTATCAAGGAAATCCTGATAGGAACCAAAAGCTGTGGAATATTGCATCAAGTCAGTGAGATATACTCCATATGCAGGTGCTGCTGGAATACTGTTGCATAAAAATCGAAAGTTTACGATGATAAATTTGAAATCGTCTCTCTTGTCGCAAAGTTTCGTTCTCAAATGACACTCATTGTCAATTTTTAATTGTAAGTCAAGGTATGAAGCAGATTTAGCTGTATGTGTGATATATTTTTTTTTAATTAATTTTAAGTTCAATTGGAGACGATCACAATGTATGAAAAGACTAGAACCAGTATAAGGACGCTACATTAATGGAATGAAAAGGTTCATAGCATAATGACACAATGAGTTACATTTCGGGAATGTACCCATATGCCATTTTCTGTTATCAAAAATAAATGATATGACGCAGAATGTTAATAAACAATTGTTTATTCTTCAGGCAATTATTGTTGTTAAAAATCTGACTAAAGGTTTATATCATTACGAGGTGAGTAGATATGTATACTAGAATCTGACTAAAGGTTTATATCATTACGAGGTGAGTAGATATGTATACTAGAATCTGACTAAAGGTTTATATCATTACGAGGTGAGTAGATATGTATACTAGAATCTGACTAAAGGTTTATATCATTACGAGGTAAGTAGATATGTATACTAGAATCTGACTAAAGGTTTATATCATTACGAGGTGAGTAGATATGTATACTAGAATCTGACTAAAGGTTTATATCATTACGATGTGAGTAGATATGTATACTAGAATCTGACTAAAGGTTTATATCATTACGAGGTGAGTAGATATGTATACTAGAATCTGACTAAAGGTTTATATCATTACGAGGTGAGTAGATATGTAGACTAGAATCTGACTAAAGGTTTATATCATTACGAGGTGAGTAGATATGTATACTAGAATCTGACTTAAGGTTTATATCATTACGAGGTGAGTAGATATGTATACTAGAATCTGACTAAAGGTTTATATCATTACGAGGTGAGTAGATATGTATACTAGAATCTGACTAAAGGTTTATATCATTACGAGGTGAGTAGATATGTATACTAGAATCTTAAAGATGTTTAAAACATTGTGTTGCTATTATCCCGCTTTGGTTTACTTCAATAAATATAGTTAAATGGTTTGATCACCGACAGTTCGGTTACCTGCAGTGCCAGATTTACCTATATAACCTTGAGAGGCTAAAGTCTAGCGCCTGAAAATGTATGGGACCTCCGGCCAGGATGTATAGTACTGTATAGACACTGTCATTAGACTTTCATACTACTGCTGTCATAACACACTGTACTCTTTAAACAACTCTTCAGTAATTTTCCTTGCCAAGATGCACTCCATTTCAGAATATTGCAGAATTTTAAACACCCATCATCATCCTCGCCTTTATTCAAATTTATTAAACACGCTTCCATCTTCCTCTAGACGAGAGAGCGAGGGAAATGGAAATGGTCTAGATAAATAGCCTAGAGCATCTCTTCATCTAAATCAGAGTGAAATAGAAATGGTCTAGATAAATAGCCTAGAGCATCTCTTCATCTAAATCCGACACTGGTTATCTATATTTTTGCTACACTTTATCTAAGAAATGTTTGAAGATTCCAAAGGGATAATCAGAATCCGTAAGTTGAAGAAGGACAGACTATACAATTGTCAAAATAAACATGACAAAAAGATCTACAACGCAGTACATAAAAAACTAAAGATGGAAAACCAGGGGTGAAATCATATGCTTGGGAAGGGTGAGCAGTTCGTGCTCCACTGGTAGCACCAGTCGTGTTAAAATTAACAATATCATTTGAACACCAAATATTATAATGATCACGTTTGTCTGATCCTTTTGTCATTAGTTAGACAGTAAAATTATTATTATATTAAAATCAAAATTCCATTCTTTAGATAAACAATTGTACATACAGTTCACCTATATTCTATGTCAAATGTCAATGATTGCTACACTTTGGCAAGTAAAGTTACAGCTGAGTTCACCCCGGTTTTTAGTAGGGTTTGTGTTGCTCCATCTCAAGTTTTCTGGGCAAGTTTTATAGATGATTGTTTGTCCTTTTGCTTTTGGCCATTGCGTTGTCTGTCATTCGATTTACGGCTTTTTATTACTCCTTTGATATCTTCAAACCTTTCTTGCAAGATACTAGTAGTCTCAATTTGCCAGGTGGTGAATATCAACAAATAAACTGTAGAGAATACCGAAGGGGCAATCAAAAATGGACAATCCCGAGAAACTTGCAACATAGGGTACCCAAGACGTAGACAATATGTGTTGGACACCACTATACACAAACAAACACAAATAACGTAAATAAGACATGAGCCCTCCTACAAACGACTTGAGGTAAAGACGAACCGAACATCGAAACTAGCAAGACTACTACATTTGTACATGTACTACCACAACTAGGTTGTTTGATGCTTAACGCCAACTGAGCATTTGATTCAAATACATTTATTTCAAGACGAGAACAATTTACAGTCAATGAAATGATGACGATGACCGCTTTGTACCAGAACAACACGCTTAATTTGGTCTTTATAGTGCGTGCGTCACTGACGCAACAGTCCGTATGTATATATACGTCGCTCCATTCGGACACCTCATCCTGATTATGAGCCAACTAGTCTTTGCTCTTACTCCTTAAAGCTGTGTGCTTAGAGAAGCCGCAAACACCAGTTTTATAGGTTTGACCCGACAGGGGCTCGAACCCACGATCTATCGTACTCGAAGCCTGGACGATAACCATTACAACACCGATGCGGTTAAAATATTGCATGCTCCATAGTTATAGTCACGACAAGATCATTATTTTTAACTAAAACGTTCTTTTCCTATTTCAGTTAAATGATATTGTCAGTGTTATGTCTGGAAATTGTCCATGTTATGTAAAAGTTTTAGGAAAGAAACAATGTAGACAGTGTAAAGGAAAGAAATCGGACGAATTCTGCATTCTAAAGATATGTACTACTAGTATGTATCTATCAAAGTGGTAATACAAGGGCAAGGTTTAATTAGCTTGAAGTATTCCACAAACTGAATATTAACCTGGAATTTATTGGCAACAATAGTTTCAATAGAGACAATGAGTTTCTATTCGAAACCCAATATCTACCAGTGTTATCTACCAGTGTTATCTACCAGTGTTATGAAGAAGTGGTTAAAGATACCAAAGGGGTAATCAGAATCCGTAAATCGAAGAAGAACAGATAACACAATGACCAAAAGAAAAATGACAAAAGGACAAACAAAGATCTACATGGTGGCGACCTTAAAACTTTCGAAGTGATGACTTCAACTTAACCAAGAGGAACCATTGGTTCAGTACTTCCTTGTGAGCAGCAATCCTCTTTCGAGGAAATCCTGTTAGGAACCACAAGCTCTGGGATATCATTTAAACTGAGAGATAATATATACTCTACGTCGTTCCTAGCTCTGAAATCGTCTTGATGTGAAAGCAAGGAAATATAACTCTGGTAGAGATTGTTTGCAAAATAACTTGCATCTTTTCTATTTCATGCACTGGAGACCATCATTTTGTTTTTATTCAGTTTTGTTTTATTTTCTAATTTTGTTGTCCATCTGACTGTGATTATGGGTGTATGTCCCTTTATTTCGATATAAGTAACAGTTTTAAGGTCATACAAATTATTAGAATAGATTGTTCATATGTCAATAGTTTTGTTGTAAGAGATCGAATTTAAAATGCTGTGATTAGGTGTAAAAAATAAGTAATGAACAAAATGTTATTTGCATTGACACAATGATTATAACCAGTGGCAAGTTTGTCAGTTATGGAAAGGATAAAATGGAGAAAAAAACAACAAAATACCATACTGTCGGAACAGTTCTAAAATCCGATAGGAAAATCGTGGAGAGGGAGGCAAAATCGATACCACTAACACACAGCATCTACATGACCTCTCACTGTCCTGACTTGGCACAGGCACTTCAATAAGAAAAAAAGTAACAGGATCAAACATCCCCTCTGTGAAATTATAAGGTCATGCAAGTGTTATCCACATGTCAGTGAAATGCCGTCCCTCACGGACGCTCTAATCTTGAGCATTATGCAAAATATATTTAATATTCGTGACACAGAAAGTGCCTATGTATAGTATTAGTTCTATTTAAGACAGTCCATGGTATCGACCACCATTTATACCTTAAATAGTATAATAATAACCTGTCCATGGTATCAACCACCATTTATACCTTAAATAGTATAATAATAACCTGTTTTTTTGTAGGTTCTTCTTATAATGATCAAAACACCTCTCATCTAAAAGTATTAGTTCCTGTTACAGTAGTCATCGTAGTTTTGCTGGTTGTTGGTTTTATTTTCTGCTATATATACAGATTCCGTTTAATTTGTAAGTATATTCGCATAAAACTAAAGAAATGTAAATAGGTATTTACAGTATTTTAGAAATGAAGTTTAAACAGTGATGGTCAACAATTCCACCAATGTCACTGAAACGAACAATTCTGTCTCACCGTAACGTACTGAACACAAAGAATGAGACTGGGACACCCGACGTACTCACATAAAAATATTAACCCTATTACGATAATGTTAGATAGTATTAGAATGGCCTTTACCGTCTAGCGTTGAACGCCCTTTTACACGGCCATTAGCATTAGATAGATCTGTATTTTCCCCATAATTCGACAAATCCAGTTTTTCGAGCTACCATGAGCGTCAAATTGAAAGAAAACGTTATATTACGTTTTGTTTAAAGCAAATATTTATCATGAATCGTTTTACATGGTACCTTATTCCCATCGTCATGATCGTGGTCGTGATCGTATGATAGTTGGATTTTCAACTACCTGTGCAATCAGTGCCTATTACATGTACCACTACCGTAGTGAGTTCGAATCCAGCTCATAGCGAGGTATACTCGATATAACATTATGTCATACAGCTTGTCACTGACTTCCGACAAGTCAATAGTTTTCTCCAGTAATATTACTGACCGCCACGATAACTGAAATATATGTTATACACCATAACCCTACCAGATCTTCAACAATAACCTTATGTTTATTTACCAGTATCTGTTGGTCATATTTGTCTTCAATATTTATAATTTAGGTTGTATGAATGTACATCTGGTGCATTAGATTGTTATTGGTACTTTTACATATATCCCGCTTGTTATACAAATATGAAATGGACTACTTGAGTGATAGAGATTAATTCTGTATATTATATTTCTTTTCATTCCAGACAAGATCACTTAATTACATACGTACTTGTATCAGAATTCAATGCTAGTGTATTTATTTCATTTAAACTATATAAGAAAATTATGCAATGCAACAGGGCTATACTTCCATGCATGGTATTTATGAAGAGTGTATAGTAAAACTTTAAGCGATTTTCATGCGTGTCTGGTTACAAAAACACAACGTAAAATAAATGAGATGAATTACAGTTCAGACATAACAAAATCTCACAAAAATCAACATTGAGATCATGGGTTGTCGTTCCTTGTCTTATACTGCTACAGTACGACATGCATATTTTTTCAATTATAAAATATATACAAGAATATCCAAATTTATAGATGTTTTATATACAATTGTATCACTTAATATTTGTAGGTTACAGGAAAATGAAATACGACATAAATTCTCGACTCATTGTTTGGCATCAACCTGGTAGTGTGTTACACGATAAAGTAGTGCGACGGTTCGCCACCGTTCTCCAGCATATGTGGCATGTGGATGTGATAGAAGATGACAATACAAGATCTCGTGTACTTTATAAGTATGACAGAAGCGAAATATTCAAAATTTTGATTTTTGCCGGAGGACACGGAACCCGAAAGATACCACAACGATATTTTAATTCGACAACTGATTGTAGTTCATTGTTGTTCCTCCCCATGAATTGGTCGTGTCGCCCCATCATTGTGTCATATTCAGAGACACAGGCTGATCTGCTTGAAAGCTTTCCAACAGACTTAGAAAAGTACGACTTGTCTCAACAAATGTCAGATTTGATTAACCATTTATACGGGTGCGAAATGCGTTCTTCTTGTATGTCTAAGCTATCCATTGACATGAAACGTCTAGGTAAGGAGATACGTATCGCGAACGCAACAAAGGAAAATGATGTAAAGCATAACAGATTAAAAACTAAAGAATCGTTCAAAACCAACTCGTGTCTGATCGATGAACGGTTCAGCAACTTCAACTTCATTCCATCAAATGAGGACACGACCTCTTCTTTATATAATGATATCATAGGAGGCATTAATGTCACATTTGAACAGTCAGGTACTGATGGAAGTATGAGTGGCCAAGAACATCACGAAAGTATAAGTATTGGCGGGAAAAGTGTTTGAATTTTCTAGAATTGTCTTATTTGCCTGGTTCCTATTCCAGAATGATTGTTTTGTATTGATAATGATTGGCTCATGTTGTTAATAGTTATATAATCGAAATTGTTTACTCTAAGACATAGCCTATGTTGTTATTCCAACTTAGGAAATTGTTTACTCTAAGACATAGCCTATGTTGTTATTCCATCTTAGGAAATTGTTTACTCTAAGACATAGCCTATGTTGTTATTCCATCTTAGGAAATTGTTTACTCTAAGACATAGCTTATGTTGTTATTCCATCTTAGGAAATTGTTTACTCTAAGACATAGCCTATGTTGTTATTCCATCTTAGGAAATTGTTTACTCTAAGACATAGCCTATGTTGTTATTCCATCTTAGGAAATTGTTTACTCTAAGACATAGCCTATGTTGTTATTCCATCTTAGGATTTTGTTTACTCTAAGACATAGCCTATGTTGTTATTCCATCTTAGGATTTTGTTTACTCTAAGACATAGCCTATGTTGTTATTCCATCTTAGGATTTTGTTTACTCTAAGACATAGCCTATGTTGTTATTCCATCTTAGGATTTTGTTTACTCTAAGACATAGCCTATGTTGTTATTCCATCTTAGGATTTTGTTTACTCTAAGACATAGCCTATGTTGTTATTCCATCTTAGGATTTTGTGTCTCCTTGTGCACCTTGTTTGTGTTATTCCACAAGTTCTGATCCCATCGTGTGATTTTGTGTTTCCAGATGCAACCAACCTGTTTATGTTTATTCACAAGTCCTGATACCATTTAGTGGTTTTGTATTTCCTTGTGCATCTTATTTGTGTTATTCCACCAGTTCTGATCCCATTATATGATTTTGTGCTTCCCGGTACAACAAACTTGTTTGCGTTTTTACACCAATCCTGATTCCATTTTTGATTTTGTGTTTCCCCGTGCACTGTTTCTAATTTTGGGTGAAATATAAGGGAAAAGACAATCGACGCTACTTAACAAACTGAACCGGTGTCATACAGTAAACCTTCCCCCATAGTAGATTAACCCCCCGGAAGATTTACTATATAGTAAACGTTCCCCCATGGGGGAAGGTTTACTATATAGTATTTATTCCGCATAGTAAACCTTCCTACCTAACCGATTAACAACAAGACACTATAGATTTGTGCTTTTTTACCTTTTAATCATAACCAGATATAATTAATGGTATATATAACAATTAAAATTAACACGATTAAGGTGCTAAATTCCGAATCAATAGTAATTATCCGGATTAAGGGGGAACATTTACTATATAGCAAAATATCCGGGGGGATGATCGGCTATGGATGGGGGAATGTTTGCTACAGTCAATTTTCCCCCGGGGGAATATTTACTATATAGTAAAGTATCCGGGGGCAGGTTTACTATATAGCAAATATTCCGAGTGGGAATGTTTACTATATAGTAAACATTCCGGGGGGAAGGTTTGCTATGCGGAAGGTTTACTGTACGACACCGGAATTATTGCCACCATTGATGATACTTATTAGGACAGGGGTTGTTCAATAGGGACTAATATTCTAGTTATATTATGGTCGTACGTTTTATTGTTGGAGGAATCCAGAGTTCCCGGAGAAACTTGTCGATCTTCGCAAGACGTCACAGACAAAGTACACCTCGCCAAGGGCGCGAACTGTTCAGTCGCTACTTTAGTGGTAATGGGCACTGGTTGTTTATTTCGATGTACAAAAACATATGTACATTCATTTATCGTTCTATGTTAATGAATTAGTTGATATACTATGAAATGTAAATCTCAATCATAGATATGTATTCCCTTGTTGTCTAATCCATCATTCCATTAACAGTAATCGTAATTTAGTTAGTAATAGTTATATATAATCTCAACAAAGCCACAAAGCAAGAACGTGATAAAGACATACTCTAAATACTCTAACGTGATTATAAGACATTCAACATGGACTGTCTAACTATGGCATTTACTAAGGCAATATCAAAATACTAATTACAGTAATCAACTAGTGTGATCAGACGTTCCACATGGACTGTCTAACTATACGACGTGTACTACCTAACTGTGACAATATCATTATACTTAATTCGGTCGTAATGTAATATAACGTAACGAGACATTCCTGGTAGACTTATCCTTTTATGACAGCGCATGTTGAATACTACATACAACCACATTGCAATAATGTGATCAGACATTCCACGTGGACTATCTTAGTAATGTAATTCAATTAAAACGTAGATATCAAATTTAGTGCGGAGGGCCTGGGTGGCTCAATGAGTTAGGTAGTTGGACTACCTAACAACTCATACAGCCTATCACCAATACGGCGTGGTTTCACGCCCAGCTTTGTAAATTACAAAAAGGGTGCACTCGACTCGCAGCCACAAGTGATAAAGTAAACCAGTTGCTTGCCCATGGTCGGCGGTTCTCTCCGGCTGCCTCCACCACTAAAATTGGTCGCCATGATATAGCTGCAATGTTGTTGAAAGTGGCGTTAAAACACCAAAAATCAATCAAATCAATTTAGTGCGCACGACTCGTTTCTGTGATAACTTTCATCAGGACACTGCTCAAGGCCAAAATATTTGAAAACCAAATCATTTAAGGTGGTACCCAACACCTGACCCCAACATTTTTCTGCTCGTTTAATTTTCTTCTATTGTTGGCAGTATGTTTGAATATATCCACTGTAATAAATATCAAAATTTTAGCAAATTCCAACCAACAGACTCAGAGCTATAAATTCACTAGCCATATAGCAGCTTTTCTCTCTGTGGTTTTGATCGCCGAGATGCTTGAAATCTGCATACAAACATCATATGATCAAAACATTCAACTGATTTTAAAGAGTTATCTCCCTGTAGTGTTAGGTACCACCTTAAAGGAGGGAACAGTTTTTGGGAGCAAATAAACCAAAGGGCATAATCAGGATAGCCAAAATCGGCTAAGGCCACCCATGTCTGAGGAAGGTTAATACTTAATACAACCGTGATGCAATACTTGACCAGACATTCTTCGTATACTTATCTTTTTAATGCAATGCAAAATGAATACCTCAATACCTCATACAGCCGTGGTGCAATAATGTGATCAGACATTCCACATGGATTATCTTACTAAATGTACTATTAAATTACTATTTATAGTTGTAATGCAATACGTGACAGGATATTCCTCGTAGACTTATCTTTTAAGACAGGACAAAATGAATACTGCATACAGACGTAAAGCAATAATGTGATTAGTCATTCAAAATGGAGTGTCTTATTAGGGCAATATCAAAATACTATTATGCTTTAGCTTTCATTTTCCTGACTCAATTATCATGGATTTTCAATTGATATCGGTGTCTTTGGTACCAATAGGAACAGGTGGTTACTCTTGATTGTTGTTTAACATCTAGTGGTAACAGGTGGTTACTCTTGATTGTTGTTTAACATCTAGTGATAAGTGTTTCAGATATACAATGTATTCGTAATGAAAACAAGTTTGCAAACAATTGATAATTTAAATGAAAGGTAAGGGTCATGTAATAGGAGACACTTTCCATGACGGACCTATGGACGCATGTTTATATTTCCATAAAAAACGGCAGGGTAACCGTGTGTTAGATGGTATCGGAAAATGTTGTCTTGTAACCAACGACCATTCCCATTAAACAATTGTTCATTATAGGAACTTCAACAAGATGTCTTGTACACGACGGGTGTCACTAGTGGAGCAGGAACCTTTCCGGAGCACCTGAGTTCACCCCCGGATTTTAGTGGGGTTCGTGTTACGCGATCTTTTGTTTTATATGTATATTTTGTTGATCGTTGTTTGTACTTTTTCTTTTGGACATTGCGTTGTCTGTTCTTCGATATACGGATTCTGATTGCCGCTTTGGTATCTTCAAACTCTTCTTTAATGCAATGATTGTGTCATTTTCCTACGTGTACGCTGCCCTAACAGCGAGTTGTGTATTTAATTCGTCACACACAACTAGTGGACAGCACTTTCTTGAGAAACGAGGTTACGCTGGCATTGCTATACCAAGTTGTTCCTTCCGGGTAGTCCTTATTGACAAAATTATAATTAATGCATTGTAAAATCTGTAGAGACCATCATGATGAATACTGATCGAACGCATCACGAAGATTACATATATTATGGATGATGGTCAAGATTATATCGTACTTTATAATAACGGTGTTAGCGTACCTGATGAAGGTTATTCCAGTAACGTACCTGATGAAGGTTATTACAGTAACGTACCTGATGAAGGTTATTCCAGAAACGCGTTGTGCGCACTCAATTTGATATCTACGTTTTATTAACCCGGTTATATGTTGAGGTTGTCATTTTACTCACATGTGGAAAGCATCTGCTGACCACATTAGTTCACCATGAAAATAGTTTAGGCCCGCCTCTTTTTATTGAAGTGCGTGTACCAAGTCAGAAGCAGGAAAGTGAGCGTTTATGTATGTGTCAGGGGCTTCGAATTTTCCTCTTTCTATAATTTGCTATGGACATTGGAACTGTTCCAACGGTGTGGTATCTTTTATTTTTCGTTTTATTAGTAATCTTGTTGATATATCTATTTCTCCTAACTGCATCGGTATAGTGTAATGGTTAGCATGCTCGTCTCGAATACTGTAGATCGGGGTTTCGAGTCCCGGTCGGGTCAAACAAGACTTTAAAATTGGTGTTTGTTGCTTCTCCGCTAAGCACGCAACATTAAGGAGTAAGAGCAAAGACTGTTTGGCGCGGAATCAGAAGAATGTGTCCGGGTGGAGCGACATGTCTACCCACGGTCTGTTGTTTCAGTGAGGTAGCACGAAAAAAATCCAACTCAGCGTGGTGCTCTAGTACAAAGCGGATCTCATCATCATCTCATTGAAAATTAACTTGTTCTCGCCATGATATAGCTGAAAAATTGCTGAGTTGGCGTTAAGCAATAACCACTCACTCGCTCATTTCTCCTAAATATTTTTGCGAGTTATGACTTTTTACATATATGTGCACCTGATTGTATCCCTTTCTGTAACATATCAAGTCCAAACTTGTCTTCCTTTTGTTTATTTCGAACTTCTGTTTTCATATTCTGGTCGTGACGCCCTACAGAGTATACATTCAAAATTTCAGACTGGAAGATGTACATGGCCTCCTTTCTATTACATGCGTATCAATTTATAAATCTAATAGTTAGAATTAAAAGTTTTATACATGTATATCTTTTTTTTCAATTTTATTTCTTTGGCAGTGCACTACCATATAACGACAACCCGTATGGGGTCACATCAGGTTCATATTTCAACCGACCAATTTTTAGGTATCAAAACTGAGTACTCGCCAAGAACTGTTGTCCGATTGGTCGATATATTCAACTGGCCTGTTCAATGATTGAACGGTCAAAGATGAATGGATAGTTACATGACATGGTCCCCAAACTGGTCTGTTCAATGATTGAACGGTCAAAGATGAATGGATAGTTACATGACATGGTCCCCAAACTGGGATGTTGTTAGATGTAAGCGGTGTGTCGCCAAATAAAAAGAAAAGATGTAACAAACATCTACTTTTAATTAGATGCACCCGCATGAACATATATCGTACTATAACGATATCATAGAAAATGATTCTGATGGCAAATTGTAATTACATTTTGGTTCACTTTATATGGTGTAGATAGTAGATCGCTTACCTTTGTGAATTGAATCTATTTGAATCTATTAACTTGTAGAAAAATAAATGTCATTACAATGATTTGTGTGGCTGAATCTTTAGTTGTTCTGTGTAGTGTTTGTTAAATCATTGCTTGTGTTTTTGTACTGTTTTCTTCTTGTCATTATATTGTACGTCTTCAGATTACAGTTTGTAAAATGCATAGACTGCAAAATTCCCTGCAGCTTTCACCGACATAGCTGCTAAGCAATAATCGTTCCATCTAAGCTTGATAATATTAAGCACCTGCGTGTGTTTTCAGTTACATAACATAATGCAGTACCAGTAAAAAAAATGCCACCAGTAAAATAGTGCATCTGCAAAAATTTGTCTAGAATTATAATTTCATGGAATTTGACCTGCCATAACATGAAGTCAAAGGATTAAATTTACTTAGTTTATTTGTAGTATATTGACCCCGGTATCTAAATTCTTAGTAAAATTCAATAGAGAGTTAAATTTGCATTTGCTACATGGAAGCACACAGCATGTTCCTACCATACCTGAAAACAATTTATATATTGCATGATATTGACTATGAATACTTATTACATACATTTTGTAGAATACAATGGACTTTAATTACCATAGACCACCGACAAGTTTATTTAATCATTTAAAGATCACAAACAATAACTACACAGTGCTTTATGTCTACCTTAGTATACGCAGAAGAGGAAAAACCGGAAACAGAGGTATCTAAACAGCTAAAACGATAGTAAATTATATAAACAGAAAGTCACGTATACCAACACATGCTGTGTGAGATTAGATTTTTAAATAATTTAATTGTAATTAACATGCAATGCAAAAAAAAAAAAAAAAAAATGGGCAAAAACCTTGAAATATTGGAACTAAAAATAATAATTGTTGATAAACATGTTTTGAGTGCATCTGGTATCAGTTTTCCCCTTTACTCTTCCCAAGCATTCTGTATTGTGTTTACATAGACAGAAGTCCCAAATCATAAACAACCAAAACAAAATGATGACGGGGTTAAACCGGTAAATGGTATCCCACCTCCTCTTGATAACTAGATCTCCAGCGGCCATACAGATATAAACAAACAATAAAAAAAAAACATGTACGAATCCGCTTCCACTCAGAAAGAATACATACTACATTTGTATTACCAAAAATTGCTGACAACATAAATATGGACAGTATACAATAGTAGGGTAAATGAATGCTCGTAGTTAACTGACTACTAGCTAGGAAGGTAGAATATGTTGGTTAAAGACCACTACTTTTAAGACAAAAAATTCATTGCTGATACTAATCTTCTAACGTAGATCTTAGTTTTTATCTTCTTCTTCTAAATCCGGGTGTATCACATGAACTCCTGGACTTGTTTTGTAACGGTATTTCTTACGTATGCTTTCATATTACCCGAAAAGATGACATTACCCACACAGTTTAAAAATTTGATCATGAGCTCCCCTACTTCATCAAGACAGTCTCCCTTATATAGTGCGACATCTGATGTAGATCCAACAGTTGGCATGTAAACGGAAATAATATAAGTTGATATAACAGTTTGGCTAGCTAATAAGACAGACACGACCCTCCAGCGTCTTCTATTGCAGTCACAGATGCATCTAACTCATATTTCCACACTATTGTAGTTCCACCCCAACCACGTATTCTATGTTTCGATAAGATTTGGTCGTTATCATCAATGCATCTCACAAAGTGGGGAGGGCCCGGGTGGCACAATGAGTTAGGTAGTTTCATGCAAGCCTATTACCAATACGGCGTAGGTTCTCGCCCGGCTTGGTAAATTAAAAAAAATGGTGCACTCGACTCGCAGCCACCAGTGATAAAGTTTACCAGTTGCTTGTCCATGGTCGGTCGTTCTCTACGGGTACTCCGGTTCCTTCCACCACTAAAACTGGTCACCATGATATAGCTGAAAATGGCGTTAAACACAATAATCAAATAAGAATAAAAAAAACACAAAGTGGGGAATCCATTATCTGCAACGAACTGTCCATTTTGTCTAAAATGGAAAGAGTCAATGTTCTTCTAAATATGGAATATACACACATTGTTCTCGATTATAAACTTACAAGAACGAGCGAGGAATGTACATGTCACACAAGACATATCTTTCTCAAATTAATGGGCAGAACAAAGGCACAAAAGACACCTCCAGACCATTCCAACACGGTTTTACGCGGACGTCGAAGAGGACACCATATAAAATCCAAAATAATTAGCCTCCGTTCTGCCTACATGATACTTTACAGTCATACATTTGTACATATAGCCAATGAAGCTGTAATTGCTGAATAAAGCTTATATTGGGGGCAAGCAGGGTTGATAAATATACTACATTACCGTTAAAAGATATTGAAGATTGATATTTTTTAATGTGACGTATAATACCCCATTTACGGTAATAAGTTTCCTTTGATACTGGCCTCGTTATCACTTGGCGTAATCACGTGATATGCTAAAATGGCGACACGCATGGGATAGTGAACTAACAAAATACTAACTAAAAATATTTTTTGTTGATAATTGACGGGATTTAAGTGGTCATTGTATTTTTCAGATGTTACGAACGAAATGATACTGAGGTAAGTCAAAACATCAAACACAAGTAAAAAAAATTACGTGTCCGATTAGTTTACCTGGTTTTACCTGTAAAATAAATCGTTATAAACAGCACACAGGTATTCGCGGTTATAGGACCCCCTTTTTGTTATTATCCCCCCCCCCCCACATTTGAAGTATACTTCCGATTATATGAGGTATTTACTAGTGTTGAAATATCACTTTTCATTAAGACTAAGACAGTAAGAGGAATTAATTACATTAATTTAATATCCGCTGCAGACAAGTGCAGTTTACTTTTAATATTTATGTTTTAGACTTAATAAAAGGTAACACTGCAGTAAAAGTATTAAATTAATTATATTAGTTGATCTTATAAGTGATACTTATGATAAATAATAGGAAAAATACATTTGTGTTAATAAGTTTATAAAAAATAGGTAGAAAAAAAGGGGGGGGTGAATTCTTTGAGTACATGTACATAATTTTTTGAAAAAATATGGTTTTGGTTGATTATATAGGGATTTTTTTAAAACGTCACTCACTTTTGGCATGATACTGTACATGTCGTCCTGTGGTAAAAAGTGATATCATTTGCAGCTCATAGCAGCTGAAATTTGAAAATCCAAATTTGAATTTCCTAATGTCATATTCTTTTCCCAGGTGGAAAGTGTATGTTTGGCAATATGCGTTGATAACACCACATGTCATTTCACCACAAAAATTTATGTTACAAATGGGACAACAAAACTGACTTGCCCTTAGAGTAGAGAGGTGGTTATTATTAGCAAAGACAAACTACAACATGTACATGTACTACATGTAGATGTATATTCAGGGTTTAATTGATCTGGCATCCAATGTCCATTTCTTCTGGCCTTGACATCTCTTTGTTTTGTCCAAATCATATAGGATTCCAGAAAAAAAAGTCTAGTTACAAATGAAAAGTGTCATTATCGAAAATATAATATAACTAACAATACAAACCACTCCTCTGTCAACCTCAAAACCTCTAAAGGTCAATGTCTAGTTGAAAATGAAAAGTTTAACAGTATCAACAATAATTATAACCACTCCTCTGTCACCCACATGCAAAAATGCATAAATGATGACATATCATTTAATTTATCCAATGGAAATATGGGTTCTTGCTTGTGATAGGTACAAAAAGGGTTATTGAAACTATAACCCTCCCCATTTCATATCAAACTGATGCTTTTCCGGTCCTCGTCAGCTTAGATGGTCCAGCCAAACGTTTGGAGGTCAAATCCATTTTTGTTCAAACTGCACCACATGTCCAATGAATTATTCCTGTTCCTTGTCATATACACGTACTGACAAGTGAATAGAAAATGTACAAGTTTGTATAGTGCAGGAGATATACATTTGTATCTCGTATTAACTATGTTTATACTTGGATCTTGCGTTTATAAATATTAATGTGATCTTAAAAAGTTAATATGATCTAAAGAAAATGAAATACATGTAGGCATATGTTTGTACATTTTGATTTTTTGTATATGACCCAGTTATAATCATTAGTTGAAATTTGACATAGAATTAATACATGTTATGACCCAATTATATTCATTAGTTGAAATTTGACATAGAAATATTTATTATAGTAATACAGGTTTGTGGATATTGAACATTGGATAAGATACATTTTTTTTTGTATGTGTATTAATTCAAAAGGAAGATGGATTGATTTTTATTTAGTAACTAAAGGGTTGGACTGACCCTACATGATGATGTATACCGGTACATGTATAAGAAAAAATCATGGAATAATCTTAAAATGTCTTCCCGATATAGTTGAAATATTGTTGAAAGTGGCGTTAAACACCATAAAGCAAAACCAAACTTCATTTTTGAGATGTTATAATACATGTAATAAATTAAGAAAAAAAAAGAAAAAAAACATTTTGGGGTTTCATAATTACATGTGTAACAATTTGCCAAGTTTGACAATTACTTAACCCACATGCAAATTTCATTAATGTACATGTCAACTCTATTATTTTGGGAATTTTAAATGTCACAATTTTTGATGATAAGATTTTTAAGGTAGTCTACAAACTTAGATATTGTCAAATTGATGTTTTGTTCGTCAATGGCCCCTTTAGTAAAGATTTTTATATACATGCACCTATTAATTTATTCATCAAAATATTTTGTTTCTTTGACTTGTTGATGTGTATAAATGTTTGTTTAGAATTTATTTCTTAAATGCATTTTAAATTATGCTTATTTGGGTCTCCTTCACCTGAAAGTTTTAATCAAGGTGTATTTCTCTATATTGTTGACTCATAATATTAAATGCAAATCCATGCAGTGATATTGAAATTAATGTGGTGTTGGTGGAGAAATTTATGATTTTTGTTATAAATGGAATCTATTCATAATGCATTGATTTTTCTTCAATTTCAAGTTGTTTGTTGTATGTAAATTTCTGCTAAATGTACGAGTGTCAAAATAATTTATAAGGATTTAGAATTCGAATGACAACATGTAATTCGGAGATGGTAATAAATATGTAATGAATAACACAAAAAAAAAATCATTAGGCAGTCAACAGGTAAATTATATGTGGGAAACTGAGAATAAATTGAATATTTTCATCAGGCATTTATTTTTGTCTCTACATGTATTTAAGTTTTTTGTGTACATGCATTAACATTACTGGGGTCGTCGTGGTGGTCGTACTATGGTAATTGGATTAACAACTAACTATACAATCGATGCCTGTCACCACTAACGTTGTGAGTTTGAATCCCGATCATGGCGAGATGTGTACTCGATGCAACATTAAGTGAAAAAGTTTGTCAGTGAATTGTGACAGGTCTTTGGTTTTCTGTGAATACTTTGGTTTCCTCCACCAATAAATCTGACTGCCACAATGGCACAATATAACTGAAATATAACACCCTTACCCTAATATAACCCATTAGCATTAACATTACATTGTTAACCAGTAAAACTCCTAAACATCTTTCCCTTTTTGTGTTTTGATTTTTTTTATCTGTGTATAATAACCATGAAATCAGTCTGAATGTACATTATTTTCTAGATAATTAATTTCCGCTAGCACATTGTATAACTTAACCCTTAGCAGGAGATTCCGAATAGAGTTCGGAATTCCGAATGAAATAATTTGGAAACAGCTTGGAAACAGGTCGGAAAAAGTGCGGAAATTTGAACTTTGTCATTTTTTATGTCGGAAAAAGCTCGGAAAGTTGGACTTATCGGTAATCATTTTTAATGGCGGAAAAAGATGCGGAAATTTGGACTTTGTCATTTTTTATGTCGGAAAAAGTGCGGAAAGTTGGACTTAATCATTTTCATTGGGGAAAAAAGTTCGGAAAGTTGGACTTTGTCATTTTTATTGGCAGAAAAAGCTCGGAAAGTTGAACTTTGTCATTTTTAATGGCGGAAAAAGATGCGGAAATTTGGACTTTGTCATTTTTTATGGCGGAAAAGTTTGGAAAATAGACTTTGCAATATTTTATGGTTAGAATAAATGCGGAAAGTAGGACTTTGTCATTTTTTATGTTGGATAAAGCTTGAAAGTTGGACATTGATTTTTGTTAATGTTGAAAGAAGTTCAGAAAGTTTGACTCTGTCATTTTTTAGGCCAGAAAAACACTTTTTTGAGAAAAAAATTGATTTAGTCATTCCTTAAGGTTTTATTTTTAAATTTGATTAATATCCAATTGAATGAAGAATATCAACTAATTTTTACTAATTGATTAATACTGCCAAGTCTTCAGTTAGAATAAAAATTTAATAAATAGTGATGTTTCTAATCTTCCTTGAAACAAGTGTAAACTGTTCAACTCATATTTTTGTTTGGATTGTGTTTCTCAATCTTAAGTTTTCTGTGTAATATTTGGGAGATCATTGTTTATCCTTTTCCCTTTGGCAATAGTATTGTCTTTTGTTTTTTTAACATGGTCTGTCCTTCTTCAATTTACGGTTTCTGATTACCTCTTTGGACTTTAGTATATTCAAATTTTTCTTTCAAAGAAAATTAGACAAAGACAAGCATAAAACATAGAAAATAAGTAACATGAACTTCACTAAAATAGTGAAAACTTGTCTTCTCCAGAAAATTGAGCATTCACTGTGCTACACAGTTATTGGTTTGATGGATGCAGATTACATTTTTTCTGGGTTCTGAAAATTCACCCCCTCGTCAAATATTCAAAAGTAGATTCAGCTTCCATCATATGCATAGTATGCATAAAAAAGTGAATAGGTACTATATTAATCACTCATCATGTACATGCAATTACTGAGGTCTTGAGGTTTCTAATGATGATTGAAGTTTAAACATTGTATACAGTCGAACCTCATAATGTCAAACTTCATGAAATAATCGGACAAATGCTATAAATTTATATTTTATGCACACAAAAAAAAATTATATTTAAATATTGATTGCTCATGTTATGAATAGATTTTAAACAAAAAAGTTTTTTTTTTCTTTCCATGTGCCACAAAATGCAAAATATTTTGTAGGAATATAATAGTACATTGTATGTTTCACAAAATTTTTGTTGTTAAATGATGGTTTGAAAGCTTTGGAGATAATGCACATCTATACATGTAGATGTTTTGTACAAATAGGGTCAAATATATTTCTATTATTTTAGAATAATATTATTAGAATTTAATTTCATATATATGTACATATATATGTAGATAAGAATACAAAATAAAAGCAAAAAACTAATTTTATTTCATATAATAGTTCAATTCATTTACGCAAAATTGATTTTCTCGCAAAATTGATTTTCTCCAGGTTTTTTTGCCTGCATGCATCTAAAATATTTGTATATCTCAATCAATTATTTAAAAGATTATATTTACACAAAGTTCCATTGGACTATTGTGAACAGTAAGAAAACTGTTTAATATTAAACAAATATTTAAAATCTGTGTGTTTAACAAAGACTGCCTTGTATACACTTGTGAGTCTTGTACTGTTGTAAAAACAAAACGAACATTTTATATTTCATACAGTATACTTTAGTCCTAAATCATAATATATTAGATTGTGTCTATGAAATAATGCAGAACACATTTTGTTAATATACCCCATGCAGCTATTTGCTAATCTGGTACTAGATATCTGCAGAAATAAGACATTTTTCCTTGACTATGATACAGCTTATTGGAGTATTTCATTCCTGTCCTTTGTGACATTCTGTAGTTAAAGATTTCGGGACTCTACTGACAAGTTTTTATTACAGATTGAGATATATTTTTTTTAAAAGTTTTAAAAGGATATATATATATTTTGTGAAATGCATATATTCAGATTAGATCAGATTTTGGATTTAATTACTTAAATTGATGGATTTACTGTAAGTAATTTCATGTGTTGTGTCATTTTATAGCACATCCACATCCTTCCATTTTTTAATTAGATTTTCTGACTTTTTAATACAACAAATTTGCACCTTTTATATTTATTAAGATTATCGGTGTTTAATGTAGTCTACAAAGTAAACAAGATCTCAGTTATATTATGACAGTTAGACATGCTACAATCCTTTCTCATTAGTTTTACCTTTAAAAAAAATGCTGCTATGAAAGTTCAAATCATGACTGCATGACCACTTGTAAATAACTAACAACATTTCTTTACTGTATATTACATCTCTTTCTCAACATTTAGATAGGATTAATATATAAATGGCCATGGTCAGTCAAGATTTCAACTAATAATCATTGCCTTGATTTATTTAAAGTGATTATTAATAAGAAAAGGATTTGTGGCTAACATGTTCATATGATAGCAGTTGTATTGATTGAGATAATTGAAGAAAATCACTGAACTGCCGGAAGTAACTGACAAACTTGCCAAGAGACACCAATGAGTGAGTGATTGTTGTTTAACGCCAAATGAGTAATTTTTCAGCTATATCATGGCAAGAACAAGTTTGATATTTGATGAAATGATGATGACCGCTTTGTACAAGACCAACATGCTTAGTTGGATTTTTATAGTGCTATCTCACTGAAACAATAGTTCACGAATAGGCATGTCGTTCTACTCGATCACATAATTCTGATTCCGAGCCAACCAGTTTTTGCTCTTTTTCCTTTTAACGGAGAAGCAACAAATTCCAGTTGTATAGTCTTTAGCTTGACCCGACCTGAACTCAAATCTACCACACTAACCATTACACAACCGATGCAGTTCCAAGGAGACACCAAACCTTGGCGCTCACTATATACATGTACATGTAGGTGTACGTTTCATTCAACTAAAATACTATCACATCCACTGTGAGTACATTGGTCTTACTATTTTTCAGCATACATATACATGTATGTTATTTATACCCCCTGCACTGATTGAAAATGTATGAATAATATTATGTAATTTGTCACATAAAAATTTTGGAGAAATACTAGCTATATATAAATATTTGATCTACTTGTTATACAATAGATATTTGATCTACTTGCTTTATAAATTATAACCTTGATCTCAAACAAAAAAAAGTAAATAATTTAATTAACCTGTTAACTGAATCAAGTAATTACATTATTCTTTGATTGACCTGTTCTAGTTGTCACGGTCTGGTGTTTACAGAAAATGTATTCATTGACATTGTATTATTTTAGAAGGGAATTTTCGAAATGTTTTGACAAACTAGCCCAAACAGCATTTTAGAAGAATTTCTTCTATTTGATTAAGCAAATTTTATGCAATTTTTACTAGCCTGAACCAATTTTTACAAGACTGGGGCTTAGGGCAAGTGGCTTTTGGTGTAGACTCAGGAAGAGTGTAATACAATTACATACTTAGCTTTCACAGTAACAGGCTATGGTCCGGATTTAAAACTCATAAGTGACTGTTGTGGTCATGATTGTATGGTAGTTTGATTTACAACTACCTATGGAATCAGTGCCTATCACCTCTATAATTGTGAGTTTGAATCCTGCTTATGGTGAGGTGTAGTCGATACAAGTTAATGTGATAAAGTTTGTCAGTGACTGACAGCAGGTTGGTGGTTTTCTCTGGATACTCCGGTTTCCTCAACCAATAAAACTGACCTCCATGATATAACTGAAGTATTGTTGCAAGTGGCATTATACACCATAACCCTAACTTTAAAAACTCATAAAACATCTGATTTACATTAGAGGCCAAGCTGAAGCATTAAGGTTTACTTGTTTCCACGGGTACATGCATACAATAAACGGACAGAAAGTCACAGGACAAAAAGTCACAAAACTCCTAGGACAAAAAGTCACAATCTATATTTTTTACCCTGGCGGACAAAAAGTAACAGGACAAAAAGTCAAAATATATATACAAAATGTATATACCTTGATTCATGTACATTTTTTTGTACCCTATGTACATGTACAAAATGTAGGTAGGACAGAAAGTCACAATATGTATACACTGATATATGTATGCATAATTGGGTAATATTTCCCAATATCCATGACATTGTAAGTTCAGATGTGTTGTTCATGAATATGTAGCAATGTACACATTTTGTTGTATGTAGATGTCTTATTTTCATGTTTGTATCATTGTGGGCAATTCCTGTCATCCAGTTTTGCTCATTGTAAGGTATTTTATTGACTCCAGGTTTAAGATTACAACTGAACAGTTTCATTTTGCTATGCATTGTCCTTAAAACAGACTGTGATATAGTATCTGCAGGGGCGGCGCACTTAAAAAAATCATGCCGAGCGGAGGGAGGCGTGAACATTTCTGGGGTATTTCGTATGAAAAATCACGATTGTAAGCAAAAAAATCATATTTTTTCCAATTTTAGGGGGGGCGCGTGCCGGGTGTGCCCCCCCCCTCCTGAATCCGTCCCTGATCTGGTTCTTTTTGCTGTTAATTAAGTATGAATATAATTTGAAAGTAAAAAATGAGCATAAAATTGAAATGTGACTTTTTGTCCTATAGTTACTTGTAATACATGGGACCAGTCATTTTACAAAATTGTTCATTTTTGTCCTAGTGATAAGCTCCTATGCAAAATTTTATGTTGTGACTTTTTGTCCTGTATGTTTTGTCAAAATACAAAATTTAAACTGTGACTTTTTGTCCTGTGACTGTTTGTCCTATATGTTTTGTCAAAATGCAAAATTTAAACTGTGACTTTTTGTCCTGTGACTTTTCGTCCGTGACTTTTTGTCTGTGACTTTTTGTCCTGTGACTTTCTGTCCTACATTCCATGCACACATACCACATTTGGTTTGTTTCCTTTACAATGAGTTATGCTCCCGTTGAGCAAATCATTTGACACTTTTACGTAAGCTCAGAGATCATAAAAGGTTGTCCAAGTTCGATTTTTGAATTCATTCTGGAAAAATGCTCCACGATTTTCCAAAAAATAACAATTCTCAGGTTTCTGTTTTGTACCATAAGTTCCCCATCGGCAAATATTGGATATTTCTTCACCAGGTCAGGGGCCATAAAAGGCAAGCCAAATCAATTTTGGACTTGAATATTTCGTCCTTTAAGGAGTTCATTAAACTTCCTTGGCTTGCACCAAACATATCAATTTCTTCCATTGATTTTCATTCAATAATTCAAGTTTTTCTTTCACATTGATTTTAAATTACATTGTACCACACAATTGGTTAGAAGCCCATAAATGCAGGCCAAGTTCCATTTTGTAATTTAAGACTTTTTTCCATTCTAGAGTCATGCCCTTTAATTAATTGAAAATGCCAATTTGTGTGGTTTTCATGTTCTAACTTTTGTGTACCCTGACCAGCAAAAAGCTATTATTTGCTGCACCTGACATACAAATGTAGTTCTTGGTTTTATATTACGAATGTACATGTAGCAGGAAGCCGGGGCATATGTATCCCCGTCACACATTTTTTCCCTTTTTTCATTAATTAAAAATCTTTAAATGGAAAAATGTCTTATTCATTCAAGTTTTCAGGCCATAGAAGAAAAAACTATTATTATTTAATATTTAATTTGCTAAAACCAGGTTTATTAGCTTAAAAGATTAAAAACATATCCTTGAAACTTTAAGCTAGATACAACTGTGAACCTCACAGTGATACTTTGTAAAGGCACTTTAAAATGCAACCCAGCCAATTAAATATTTTTTATCCTTTTTTTTAACCAGCCAGCATGTACTGAACTTGAGTACGGCTCAGTATGGGCATTGACTGTCAAATAATTTGCAGAAACTAACCTAGGAACATATATGTTATAAGAATAAATGGCATACCTAGACGTACCAGTACAATATTTTAAATGTTTCAATTCTAGATAAAATATATTATTAAAAAGGGATGCAAATTTAATGTCCATTTTTTTTAGTTGTATTCTATAGAATTTAAAAGAGAAGTTTTTTTATTGAATCATGTATTGAATATTTTACATTTTATGATAATTGCATCCCAAACAGAAAAAGGCAATAATTATAGATTAATACATGGCCTTTTTCATATTGCCCTTGTTATCAGCACGAGACCTTGATATCGGCCCCGAGGGACGATATCTGAGTCGAGGGCTGATGACAAGGGCAATATGAAAAAGGCCATGTATTAATCTATTTATCACATATTTTGCCAGGGCAGATAACATGTTATTGTCCTTCACAAGAGGGCAGATAACATGTTATTGCCCTGGAGGCAAATAACATGCTGCAAATTATGCTTTTATTACACATGCAAATTCAGTGTTATTTCAATAAAATATGTGATAATCATACTTAGTGGTATATATATGTAATTTAGACATTTTTCCTTTTATCTATCAGAGTGATATTGTCAATATCAACAAACTGACTCTGATACTGAATGATATCGGTCAGTGTCATGTCAAACACATTATGTGGTGATATAATAAAATGATAATATCAGTTTTGAAGGTCTCCACATACATGTACTAGTAGTGTAGCTCGTCCTTAGACTTGCTGTGATACTAGCGATAATGTATGTCTCAACCTTCACAACTGCTGTTATTCTATACTTTCATTGTACATGTAGGCTCATAGTACATGTATGTATGTTGTAAGGATTCCATTCTTACTATTTAGTTTAAAAGTTTATATACCGGTATGTAAAAATTTAAGTTTGTAGAAAGACAATACTAGTATTTAAAGGTTCATATACATCTAGAACTTAGTAGTAGTAGCCATTGAATTTCTGACAATCAAATCAATCCATGCTATAAATAAAATAAAACATAATTCAAACCATAATGATTTAAAACAAAAGTATTTTTTTCTACATTTTTGTATGTAAACAGCTTAAAAAAATTGTAAAACAGAAAAAGAATGAGTATAACCAAAAGATTTATAAACTTCTAACGGACAATAAAGATAAAGACCCAAAAGAATACTGGAAGATCCTTAAATCATTAAAAAACAAGAAAGAAGAAGAAATCCCAGAAATACTGTTGGATGATAAGATAGTCGAACATTTCCAAAACCAAGGAAAAACAAATATATATAACCAAGCTTTCCAATCAAATATTCAAAAACTTCTTCTGGAAATGGAAGGAAAGTTGGAATATAATGTTGAAACTGATAAACCTATTACTTACAAAGAATTAAAATTGGTTATTTCTAAACTTAAAACAGGAAAAGTTGCAGGGCCAGATGGGATTTTAAATGAAGTAATTAAATATTCATATCCAGTGTTATGAAAATCTTTTCTAAAAATCTTTAACCTGATTTTAAAATCAGGAAAATATCCTACTGCATGGAAAAGGTCCTTTATAGTAGCAATTCATAAGTCAGGAGACAAAAATGATCCTAATAATTATAGAGGTATTTCTTTAAGCAATAGTCTTACTAAATTATTTAATGGTATTTTAAATAACAGACTTAAAGACATAGTAAATACTCATTTAAGTAAAAATCAATTTGGCTTCAGAGAAAACCATCGAACATCAGACAGTGTTTTTATTCTAAAATCAGTTATAAATAAATATATACATAAAGATAAAAAGAAACTTTATGTATGTTTTGTGGACCTTAGAAAAGCCTTCGACTCAGTGTGGAGAGAAGGTCTTATGTACAAATTAATAAAGACAGGTGTTGGAAAACATTTTTTTAATATTGTAAAAGAGCAATATGAAAAAACAGAATCTTCAATTAAATATGATAATGTATTCTCAGAATACTTTAGCATCTATAGAGGGGTTAAGCAGGGGGATTCTTGAGTCCCACCTTGTTTAAAATCTTTATAGATGACATTGTTCAAGAGTAAGAAAATAATATATCTGATCCAGTAACATTGGTCTCTTCAAAATTCAACTCCCTTCTTTTTGCAGATGATCTTATGATGATATCCAAATCAAAGGAGGGTCTGCAAAATAATTTGAATGTTTTAAGTGATTTCTGTGATAATTGGCAACTTGGTTTAAATGTAAAGAAAACAAAAACCATTGGAACAACCGAGTATAAATTTCTCGGGATCTTGTTTAAAAATAATGGAAGTTTTTGCAGTAGCACCATTGACTTAACAAAAAGGGCTAAAAAAGTTCTTTTTGCGATGAAATCATATACTAGTTCACTATTAAATCTACCAGTAAAAAAGTAGCAAATAACCTTTTCGATTCATTAGTGAAACCTATTGCATTATATAATTCAGAAGTGACATTTTTGGATACCTATATCACATATTATAGAGCTAAGAAGAGATCAAAAATCTCTGGTAAACCGTTAGATATTTTTCATTTTATTGATAAAACCCCTATAGAAAAGTTACATTTGCAATACTGTAAATATTTACTTGGTGTTAGAAAAAGCTCATCTAATCTTGGAGCAAGAGTAGATTTAGGAAGACTCCCACTGGAACTTTATACTAAATTTTATTCTATACTGTATTTTATCAGATTAAATTCTGAGGAAATAAACCCTCTGTTAAAAGAATCATTTTTACTTACTAAAAATTTAGATGACAAGGGCATTTACTCATGGTTTACATATATTAAAGATGTGATGGAAGATTTAAATTTAGATTTGGAAAAAATTAATGAATACTCTTTGAAAAAAATAACAAAATCTACAAGAGACAAAATAAAATCAGAAATTAAATCTGTCTATGAAAACTTATTCAAGAAGAAAATAACAGACATTGATGATAACAGTAAACTCAAAATTTATAAAACTCTAAAAAATTCCGGTAACATCTCAGAAGAAAACTATTTATCCTGTCCAAAATTAGAATATAGAAAACTAATAACAAATATAGAATAAGTGATCATAATTTGCTTATCGAAAAAGGAAGATACTTAAAAATCCCCAGAGAAGAAAGACTCTGTAAAAAATGTAAGAAAATAGAGGACGAAACTCACTTCATTTTATATTGCTAAAATAACAATGCCACAAGAAAAGATTATTTGGATTTAAAAAAAAAATGACAATGAAAATTTTAATTGTTTATCAGATTGTGATAAAGTGACTTATATCCTCAATCCTAAAACAACTACTCAGGTAAATAAGCTTGGTTCCTTTTTAAAACAGTCTACAGAACTGAGGACAGGGGACTCTTGAAATGTTTATTTGAAAATTATTTTGTCTTTATTACCATGTATGTATTGTTTGTATTCTGTTTATTTTTGTCACATGCAGTAACTGTATAATGGCAATAAAGTATTTGATTTGTTTGATTTGTTTATAAATAGACAATATAAATGTTTGGAATTATATCATATTTTTCCTCACCTTTTTCAATTTTTAAGAACTACTTGACCTGTTGTTTTTATAAGTATTTCCAAGTCTCATACAATAATTGAAAAACCAGTTTATCTGTTTGAAGTGTTTAAATGTTGACATTTTGACATATTCAAGTACTGACAGCAAGCCACTTTAGTATATAATTGATATTGGTCATTCAGTATTCAACAGCATTCTAACATGGCTTTAATTATTGGACAAGCATATTCAAAATGTACCTCCAGCAGTGTAAGAAGACTGTGTGTAAATGAGTACATTTACGTACATTTAACATGAACATTTATGTTCCTGTTTATCTAGCAGACATGTGCACTCTGTCTGCAATTTATAATTACCTGTAGTTACCTAACTACATTTTTTGTCAGGTATACATGTACATGTACTATATTTAGCTACATGTACTATAGGACACAGTGTCTGGGGGACTTTAATGGGCATAATTTTTAAGGGACAATGATATGATCGTGCCTGGACATTTTTTCCAGCTTGTCAATGGCCTTATAAAGGGAATGGTTTTCTCAAAGGGGATTGATTGATTGATTTTTGGTGTTTAATGCTACTTTCAGCAATATTTCAGCTGTATCATGGTGACCAGTTTTAGTGGTGGAAGTAGCTGAGAGTACCCGGACAGAATCACCGACCATGGGCAAACAACTCCTTACTGGTAAACTTGATCACTTGCAGCTGCAAATCGAGTGCACTCTTTTTTGTAATTTAACCGGGTGCGAACCCACGCTGTATTGGTGATAGGCTTGTATGAGTTGTTTGGTAATCCAACTACATGTACCTAATTCATTGAGCTACCCGGGCCCTCTCTCAAAATGGACAATTTGGTTGTAATTTCCTATCTTCTCAGTGCATCGGAAATCTGACCTGATATAGGCTGATAAGTGAATCGGCCATTGGTGGTAGGCCTTATCTGGAGGACTACTGGATTTTTTCACAGAAACAGCAGTCCATGTGTAGACATGTTGGTCCCAGGGATGCAAATTAACGGTCGCCCAGTCGCCCACGGCGAGTAAAATTTCAGCTGGGCGATCAAATATTACTTTGTGGTCGCCCAGTTGGCGATTGAAATTTATTCATCACTCCAAGTTTCCACTGCCAACAGAATTTCTAGAACGGCATTAAATTCCATTTACAGTTTTAATAAAATGTCAGACAGACTTGAAATTTGTTTATTTATTCTGTCAGACCGGCACATTCCTATTTTTATTAATCAGAACTTCTTCCTATACGCATTGTAAACGTCATTTTAGTAGGAACGGGCACCTGCAATACGTGAAGCTTTAAAACTGAAATACTTTACTGAGCACAGAAATAAGTTGACTTCCACACTCCAAAGGTATCAAAGATTGTTTGTATTTAATTAAATTTGTTTTGAGATGCTTATATATTGAAGATGACAACAGATTCATGTTCTTAACTGAAATTAAAACATGTAGGTAAACCGAATGTTGAAATTGATGTAAAATATTCGGAACGGGATCGGACAGTGAGATACGGATTGTTGGCCATATCTGCTATCTTTTAGATAACTATACAGAAAAACCTTTAATTGCAAAATGTATTTACATGAAAATTGATTGATACTTGTAATCCAAACTAAGTAAGGTGAATAACTTGTCTATTACAATTGTACATTTTAGTTTATTTTCAATTGATATCCTAAAAATTTCCAAAAGAATAGATGTGTATT
>MJUT01023798.1:330714-341515 GCA_002080005.1 Gigantidas platifrons
GTGGCCATTTTATCCATAATGTACGTCACGTACAGGTTTTAAATCATGATCATTTTACCGATATCCTAAGCGCTTTGGCTATCTTAGAGTTAGAATAGAGGGCCGGTGTGTTCATTTTATTTTATTTTATTGTATTTATTAGTAATAGTAATAAAAGATAACGACCCGGCGGCAAAAAATTGACTTTAGGAAACCGACAGTCATTTCTCAGGGATAATTCTACTGACATCGCTGATTTCGATATAGGTGTAATACCACTAAAGAATTCTCCATAGCCTTCTATGTTAAATTAAAAAAAAATTGAGCTTTCATACAGGATTCATCTTAAGTTTAATCTAAGTGACACTCATATCTCATGGAAGGGATACCTAATTGGAAGCTTAACTCCGAAAATCAACATACATTTAATGGCGTATAAGAAAAAACAGACAGTCCGAAGATGTCTACCGTCAAAAATCCTACTTTCACTTTCGATTTAACACAAATTCAGGTGGTTTCCTTCCAATGCCATCATTTTTTTTATTTTAAACCACAAGGACATCAAATATGGGGTTAAAATTATCCTAAAATCTGTAGGTTTCTGCTGACATTCAGTATTTTGCAGTATCTAATAGGGTTTATTTTTTATCCAACAATGTAGGAATCCAGTTTGTGCTTACGTACTACTTTCCTTTACGTTCTTTTCGACTGGTACCCATGTTTAGTGGTATTACACCACCATTACCAAAATAAGTAAAATGAAAATCGGAAACCAGTCGCAATTTTGGTACGTCTAAAAACCGGTGCGGGAATTAATAATTCTTGACATCGCTCCCAAAATTTTCAGTCGTCACCTGGGCGAGAAGTAATCGAGTTTTCACTCGCCCAATACAATTTTAAGTCGCCTTGGGTGACTGGGCGACTGTTAGTGTAGATCCCTGTATATGTATGCCAACTGACAATCACATAAAGACTGCTTACTAAATTGCCATCAAACGTCATTATAGACAAGTTTGACATCACAAAAAATGCATTCCTAACAAAATTTGGATTTTTTTTTTTAGGTCAGATCAGGACAAGACCTGATTAAATCTAATTGTTGCTGGATCTATCACATAAATTAATTCAACATCTCTGGAAATCTTTTTTGCGTAACCATTCCCCTTTAAGAGTTTAAATTATTAGTAGGTAGTTCATTCCTGTTTAGAAAATGTGGGAGTTTATCAGTGGCATAAAACCTCCACAAAAGAAGAAGACAGACGAAGATAAAAATTCATACTGCTACAAGTATTTAAAAAGGCTGTATTACCTGATTAAATGGGTCTTTAAAATGATTTAATAATTATTCATGTCTTAATGTTTTGGTTTTTCTTTTTCATCGACTGAAAAATAAAACTGGGCCCTTAAAAATTTAGCTGGGCCCCTAGAAATTTGAAGTCAGTAGCCCAGCTGGCTACTGGGAAAAAATAGTTAATTTGCATCCCTGGTTGGTCCACTTAGATACATTATTGTGACTCTGTTCCAACCAGTCTTGGTTCTTCTCTCCTTAATGATACATGCATTAAGTGGAGTCCAGCTGTAAATAATGATTTTCTAGTCTTTGATTTGTCATTACTGGGTATCAAACAAGCATGCTAACTTAACTGCATGATCCTTGTGGTTTGTATGAGGAAATATTTTCTTCAGTGCAAAATTAATACAACAATTGAAAAGTTGTAACTTTAATACAATTTTGTAAGTTCTTTCTAGGTGAAGAACGGCAATATTTCCATGTTCTTTTAAATGATCTATATTATATTTTTTATTATGAATTTCAGATGATTTTTTTTTATGTGTTCACTTTCATCCATGTACATTTTCTTTTTGAATTTTTTCAATTCCCTGTTAAAATTTAAGTTATTTTTCATAAAGATTTTTACCAGTTTAAATATATATAAATAAAATAAAATTCAAACTTCATCTTCATCTTCACAAAATACATAAGTTTTAATTTCCTTGAATAAATTAGAAATATTCCTTTAAACTCCAAATATTTAAACCATCAATCATAGGTGCATGCATTGTTATTAAAGGATCTAAATCGTTCATGCTTTACAAAATTGGTTCATTTTAATCGGAGGTATATTACAATGTATGTATGTTTACCGTGGGTCGTACTTGTCAAGTCAACCATCTCCAAGTACACGGTCCGCCCAACTAAATTCGCCCATTATTTCTGTTTGACGTTCTTTGTTGGTAATAGCTCAAATATAATTAGGTTGATAAACATCGGTAATGCCGGACAGACAAAAACTTGGAGATTAAAGCGGTGATTAAATAATTTGTTTTGTGAAATGCTAGCAGGAGATTGGACTTCTTAGGTCGATAAAAGTTGAATTTTTAATGTGGTTCGTGGACATAGGATTAAAACGTCAATGATCTTGTGAATCTTTCAGAAGATAATACATGGTTTGAGGGATTATTATTCTCAGTGTGTTACTACTTCTTATGAGAATTTACAGAGAAATCTATACTTACTTAAATTTAAACTGTCGATATGACTTGACTTGTCCTAACTAAAGTGATTTTTAGTTTGGGAAATAGTTTTATTATAAAGTATTTTCTCAGTTAGTGATACTGTAGATAATTTATAGTTTATTCATTGTACATGTATGTACAGTATTATTCTGATGTGGATTAAGGATTTGGATATACCTTGAAATACATGTAGAAACGTTAGCTCGGAAAATTAACATGGGAAGGAAAAGAACCATAGCAGGTATAGAATCTTTTATTGTACAAGGTTTAAGAGAGGTTAACATTACCTTTTATTGTGGGAGGTAATATACATGTGTGGTTATATAAACAAAACCACTTGTTTTTAGAGGTAGAATTATTTGATGTTCATTTGCACTTGCAATTTCTTTTTATACCAAATGTATAGGTAGTTTTTTTTTTTAATACAGATGAATTTGCTAGTAAAGTGAATACTGCCATAATCAAAGAGTTTTTAGACATTATTAAAGCAGATATGATGAAGGATTGATATCTTAAGATACATATACAATGTAAATATAGGGATGTGATTTCTAAATCTAAAACACCATGACATAGTCTATATACAGCTGCAGAACTGTTGCTCTTGTGGTCTTTTAAAAAACGCAAGAGCTCAGTCTGCACCAAAAACCGCTAGCCCTAAGCCCCAGTCTAATAAAAATTGGTTCTGGCCAGTAATAATTGCAAAAAATTTGCTATTCAGGCTATTTTGTCAAAATAATTTTGATACAGAATGAGAGCTATATGGTTCTGCAGCTAAGAGACAATACAAAATGTATTATATAAGGTGATGGACATGCAATTGATAATCCATGTTTAGATACCAAAACCTTCCATTTTTGAAGCTTTCTTATCACAAGAAGTGAGATATGTAAACATATTAGGACAAATATTACAACCATGCAGACATACAAATGACATAATTATAATATTCAAAGTCTCATTTACTGTAATTATTTTGGACTTTTGAATTTCTGTATAAATTTGCTCAGCTTTAGCCTTGTGGTATGTGTAGTACTTGTCTCTGTATATACCTAGTAGCTATAGCATGATTTATGGTATGGGATGGTTTTACATTTAAATTAGAGGGTTTTGAAAAGGAAATAATGATGGGCCTTCAATTGGGCATGATTAATATAATTTTAGTGGGTTTCAAGTTACTGCACAGTCTAGGGCCATATGAATGAGCAAATGTGATTATGATACCTACATTTTGTAAATACCAGGTAAATAGCCGTACATTTTTTGTGTTCTTTAATCTTAAATACACAGGTATAAGGTTTGAAACTAAAATGTTTCTATTTTCTAGATGCATACAATGTATATTTATATTGAGATTAAAAAAAAAAAAATGTCAAAATAGATTAATATGAAGAACTTTTTAGTATGATCCATGATCATGTACATGAAATGTTGTTTTAATTTGATATTTAAACTCTTTCGGGCAGTTTTATAATAGTGATTTTTCTCTGTGCAGACTACATGTAGTACTAAGTCTAATTATGAATAGGTTTGTGTCCTGCAAGTGTAACAGTTTGAATTTTTAACTGAGTTGCAATGGAAGCTGACTACTATACATTGTACATGTACATGTATGTATAAAAATGGATTTGAATTTTTAACTGAGTTGCAATGGAAGCTGACTACTATACATGTACATGTATGTATAAAAATGGATAGGCGACTGTGTCAACGTTTGGTTTCTGAGCATTGTATCTTGGGTCCTACTAGATTATATAGTAAATTAGTCTCAGATTGATAATGTATAACCTACATCTTGTACTGGTAGTTTGATTTTAATGTTTATGATGGTGTCCAGTCCTCACGATGAGCACTGGTCCTCCGGCCCAAGTCCAGTAAAACTCTGTTCAAACTAGAAAATTTTTCAGTTTTTAATTACTGGTAAATTCAATTTTTCATTTCCAGGACTGAATGTCATTCTTGAGTTATACACATTGATAAGCAATACATATATGTGTATATTTAATGGTTTCTAATTTCTAGAGCATCATAATATTGTGTTCTTTTTTTAATTTTAAACTGACTTGAAAATTTAAAACTGGCTTCATGTGGATAAAATATAGGTCAATGTCGAGTTTGGAGTTAAGCTAACTTATATTATATTGCCAGACATTTTCATATTTGATGAGTTTTATAGTAAGAACTAGTATCGGTACTATCCATAGACATTAATAACAAATTGAGGTAGATTTAGACGGCTTCTTATCTGAACACTGTGAATGATATCAGCAATACAAAATTGAAGGATTTCAATAATGGACGATTTTATCACGGTAATAAATTTAAAGTTGGTATTAGTTTGTCATTCAGACAGTCTTTATATACATATTTCATTGGACTGATACTGAATTGAAATCTTGATATAGAATATTGGCAGACGTACAATGTACATTTAATGTTTAAAGGTTTACCAATGTTTTGTAGGTTCGGGAATTTAGGACACACATTTATTGTAAATACAGATTCATTTAATTTTTTTTGGGGTAAAAAACTTATTTTGTTTCTATAGAATTTGTTATTACTAGGATTGTCCAGCGTAACATACCTGTTCTGTGCCGAGTACAAATACGTTTTATATTCATGTACCAGTATGTATATTCTGTTAATCTGTGATTTTCTCCACCAGTAAAACTGACTGCCACGATATAACTGAAATATTGTTAAAAGTGGCATTAAACACCATAACCCTATTCTGACAATCATGCAATGCCAAACAAGTTTAAATTGTCAGATTAACACAACAAAGAACATAACTATTAACAAATGACATTCGAATCATCCAGAACAAAATTTTAGGGGTATTTCTTTATTGTCCGTGTTAAACCAGTACTTGTCTAGAGCTGCTTCCATTCTACATAGTGACCAGTAGACTATTTTCAGTCAGTGACTATTACAAAAATATAGTTATTGCAATTTGACTGCTCAAACAGAATGATAGCAGTGTAATAAAAGAAATGTATGTATATTTTGGTTATCTTTGACAAAATATATTGATCTTTCAAACCCTTATATAAGTTATATAGACTTGTGGGAGACTTTTTTATTATTATTGAATTGATAAATTCGACATATCTGAAGTATAATTATGCCATTATGTATTTAATTGATGATTTTGACCTTTGATTAATTATGTCTTGAGAGAATTTGATGGCATTCATTAATTCAACCCTTCTCAGACACGAACAATTTAATAAAAACTTGAATACATGTCACAATTAAGTATTATGGTAAAGAGGTAAAGACCTTTGTTGTATGTTGACATTACCGGTATTATAAAGAATTTTAACTGTCAATAAACTAATCTAATGATCCTATAATGAAATTGTTTTCAAGTTCATTACGTTTCGATTTTTGAAAGAAAATATTTGTGATCAACTCAAGGTGGTGGGGTAGATTCACCTTTGTTATAAGTATATCATATTTGATCTGTCGTGTTTAGAACGAATTCATGAATTCAGATCGGCATATATTACCCTATTTTCATTTGAAAAAATTTTGAATATTTCTATTCAAACTTAAAGTTCTGATTTTTCTATTTGATAATTTTTTTTTTTCAATCAAAATGATTAAAAGAAATGAATTGTAAGAGAGTTCAAGCTTTAGAATGATAATGATTTAGAAGAAATTAATTGTTAGAGAGTTCAAGCTTTAGTATGGTAATGATTTATTTTTAATTGGATAAAAGTTCTAATCCAATATAAAGTAGATTGTAATTATAATTGGATTTAAGTCAAAAATTGATTTGGACAAAGAGGAGCTTATTGGTTTTTATTGTACTGTTTCAATTTTACATAAATATATATATAATGTATATATTTATATAATTATGAATGAAAACAGTTCGGTGCAGATAGACTTGAATTTGACTGAAGCATTGGAACAGTATAAAATATGAAAATTAAAAATATAAACAGACAATCATAATCAGGATGGACAAGACAAAACCACTGGTAAAGCTAAAAGCCAGAAATATAATGACAGAAACACACATTCTTGCAACCAAGTATAGAAGGTGGTTAAAATGGTGTGATATTTACATGTCATTAAAAAATAAGTTCCGTTAATTGGATCACTATTTGTTTCTAGTATGCTTATGGCTAAGTGATAATTTTACCTTGTAGACAAGGAATTATCATAGCCAGACAAAATTGCTAAAATAGTTTTTCTTTAAATGCATACAAACTGCATGTACATGGCTAAGTAACATAAACTACATGTACAACATACATGTACAATGTATACTAGCACAAAGATATACATGCATGTTGATTTTTTTTATTTGTAATGGTACCTAGTGATATATATTTTACTTTATCTGCAGTCATCATTGATATGGCTAAAACCATACCAGCAACTTGAGCAGAGCTATAGAATTAGCCTAATGGTTATCAAACTTTTGAGTACGAGTTTTATACTTGTACTCCAAAGTCATCCAATCAGAACACCTTATACATTGGATACTACATTTTGTATGTTCTGATTGGCTGTTTTTCTAGTAAGAGTACAAAAATCGTACTCAAAAAGTTTTATGAACATAAAGCCTTCTTGCTAAAGCCTCGCATTTTCCTCCCAGTTCCTTAGCCTCATACAAATATTTTCTATATTCTTCTACAATACTCTAATATTGTTTTTATCCTGCAATTTCGGAGTTAGGTAGTGTTTTTTTTAAATTTAGAAAAATAAATATTCCTCAAACCTTTCATTGGCCCCAAAGTAAGTCTTGAAGCTGTATTTGTATATTATACAAAATACAGCACACCTGTATTCGACACATGTTATTTGCTTACTAGAATGCTCATTGCAGAATAAAATGTATGTGTCAGATAAATGAATTAAACTAAGACCATTTTGATAGCCATACACTCTTAGTTTACCATTGTTATCAGAGTTCGGTGACAAAATACACATAGACATTGTAAAAAAATAATTCTGTCTTTAAAATGAACAAAATAAAAAAAAAGAAAAGAAATCTCTGATTTATGGGAGTATTTAATCCAAAGTCGTTATATCCTTAAGTTTCTAGTAATCCTGCTTTAACTGCATTTAAAATTTGAGATCTTGAAATATATAGCATTTCTGGTCTGATCTTTAAATCTGCATTATACTCTTAAGACATTCATTAAAACTCATAAGTCTTTTAGCTTTAATTAACTTGGGTTTAAAAATTGAAATTTTTGTGGTCATCTTTCGCCATTGAAACAAAATGCATTTCTTAAATTAGAGAAGCTTAATAGCTTATGGTTTCTCTGGGAAATTTTCCCTGGTGTACTACTTGTCTACAGTGTAATTATGTAGTATTTTAGAACTTAACAAGGATGCGATGAGGAAATATATTTATAATTTAACCAAAACTTTTTTCTAAATAATACGTAGCATATAATGTGCTTGTGATATTTCTCAAAATATATATCAAGTTTTATAATGTTTTTAGGAAGAAAAATGGCTGGCTTTGTAAAAAAGTGTCCATGTTTGCGGCCTCAGATTGAAGAAGATGTCCGTGAACTAGATTATCGTCACTTTAGTTTAAATGATGTGCCCGCTGAAGTTTTTAATGTTGAAAGAACCTTAGAGGATCTTTATTTAGATTCTAATCAAATTAGAGATCTTCCAAGGGTAAGTTTTGTTTTCTATTTTTAGATTTTAGATCATGACATTTCTATAAACAACAATTTAGAATTGAACATAACAAAGGCAACAATTTAAAATTGAACATACCAACAATTTAGAATTGAGCATGCCAACCACATCAATTTAGAATTGAGCATGCCAATCACATCAATATAGAATTGAGCATGCCAACCACATCAATTTAGAATTGAGCATGCCAACCACATCAATATAGAATTGAGCATGCCAACCACATCAATTTAGAATAGAGCATGCCAACCACACCAGTTTAAAATTGAACATACCAACGATTTAGAATTGAGAATACCAATCAACAATTTAGAACTGAACATACCAACCACAATTATTGTGTGTCATTAAGTTTCAATTCTGTTGAAGTGCTTTGAAATGAATACTACTTAATGCATTGCCTCAAACTAAGGTCTGAGAGATTAATTGTTGTGAAACTTAAATTCCCAGTGATATATCCTTCATTTTGAATTATTTATGTACAGGGCTTTATTCATGTGTAATAGGTAAATTAACATTTGAGTTTGTGGTTTATTAATACCGTAATTTGAACTTGGTTGCATTTGGTCGGATGTCCTTGGAATTCTCTTAAATGTCAATTGTTGGGTAAAAGAAATACGAAACATTGGCAGATGATGGAAGACAACATTGTAGTCATGTTTTACTCAGATATGGCTTTAACATAAAAATAAACTTTCATTGAATATGTAGAAGCAAATAAATGAAGCAATGTAATCAACTCAGTGTCCCATTTCTGGTAATTAGAAACAAAAATGGTGACCGTGTAATGTTAAATCCCTGTTGACAAAGTGAAGGATGCATTCATTTGTTCAAATTCGGTATGGGAAAATATAATACATGGACCATTGAGGATGACAATTTAGTAGTATATCTGGCCTGATAAGAGAGGTAGTTGCTTTAGTAGGAGTGGCCTTATAAAAGGGAGATTACTCTATCTAAGAAATGACAACAAT
The DNA here is from genome assembly GCA_002080005.1 of Gigantidas platifrons. Classification (NCBI taxonomy): domain Eukaryota; kingdom Metazoa; phylum Mollusca; class Bivalvia; order Mytilida; family Modiolidae; genus Gigantidas; species Gigantidas platifrons. The sequence continues at coordinate 339,861 of MJUT01023798.1, forward strand.
ACAAACCATAATACTGTTAAACCTGTATTAGGAGGTCATCTTTGGGACAACAAAAAAGTGGCCTTTTATGACAGGTGACCCCTTAAAAGAGGTTCAATTCATATGATAAAACAAGAAAAAGGTGACCTTTTAATACAGGTGACTGCTTAATAGAGGTGACTGCATGGGCAGATTTGATTGTACAATCTTGTATTTCATATATATACTTTATTAGAATTAAAGATATCTTATTTATGTTTATAGGAATTATTTTACTGTCATGGAATTAGAAAATTGACTATTAGTGATAATGAAATAACAAAGATTCCTCCGGCCATAGCCAGTCTTATTAACCTTGAAGAATTGGATCTCAGTAAAAATGGTAAGTCTTTTATTAGTTCACCTGGACCGAAGGTCCAGGTTAACTATTGTCATCACTTGGCGTCCGTCGTCTGTAAACTTTTCACATTTCAAGCTTCTGCTCCGAAACCACTGGGCCAATTGGAACCAAACTTAGCAGGAATGTTCCTTGGATGGTCCTCTACAAAGTTTCTGTTTTTTGTTCCAGTCGGATATTCAACATGGCTGTCAGGGCCAATAATATGGTCTGATTGGCTGAAATTTAAAAGATCTTCTTCTCTGAAACTAATGACCTGACTGAACCCAAACTGTAAATGAATGATCATTGGAATGTCCTTTACCAAGTTTCTGTTTTTTATGCCGATCGGAAATCCAAGATGGCCACCACCGCAGGACATAGATTAACATTGGACTCTATGGGAAAATATTCAAATACCTTCTTCTCAGAAACTACAAATGTGATTAAAGCCAAACTGTACATGAATGTTCATTGGATGGTCCTCTACAAACTTTAGGTTTTTTGTTCCGATATGAAATTCAAAATGGCAGCTACGGCAGGACTTAGTTTAACATTGGACCCTATGGGAAAAATGTTTCAAAACGCTTCTTCTCTGAAACCACGTAGACAGATGAAACCAAACTGCTCAGGAATGATCATTGGAAGGTCATCTACAAATTTTATGTATTTTATGCCGATCGGAAATCCAAGATGGCCACCACCGCAGGACATAGATTAACATTAGACCCTATGGGAAAATGTTCTAATGCCTTCTTCTCATAAACTACAAATATGATTAAAGCCAAACTATACATGAATGTTCATTGGATGGTCCTCTACAAACTTCAGGTTTTTTGTTCCACTATGAAATTCAAAATGGCGGCTACGGCAGGACTTAATTTAACTTTGGACCCTATGGGAAAAATGTTTCAAAACGCTTCTTCTCTGAAACCACTTAGACAATTGAAACCAAACTGCCCAGAAATGATCATTGGAAGGTCCTCTACAAAATTTATGTTTTTTATGCCGATCGGAAATCCAAGATGGCTGCCACCGCAGGACATAGATTAACATTGGACCCTATGGGAAAATGTTCAAATGCCTTCTTCTCAGAAACTACAAATATGATTAAAGCCAAACTGTACATGAATGTTCATTGGATGGTCCTCTACAAACTTCAGGATTTTTGTTCCGATATGAAATTCAAAATGGCGGCTACGACAGGACTTAATTTAACATTGGACCCTATGGGAAAAATGTTTCAAAATGATTCTTCTCTGAAACCACTTAGACAATTGAAACCAAACTGCCCAGAAAT
>MJUT01023798.1:342660-377806 GCA_002080005.1 Gigantidas platifrons
AAATGCCTTCTTCTCAGAAACTACAAATATGATTAAAGCCAAACTGTACATGAATGTTCATTGGATGGTCCTCTACAAACTTCAGGATTTTTGTTCCGATATGAAATTCAAAATGGCGGCTACGACAGGACTTAATTTAACATTGGACCCTATGGGAAAAATGTTTCAAAATGATTCTTCTCTGAAACCACTTAGACAATTGAAACCAAACTGCCCAGAAATAATCATTGGAAGGTCCTCTACCAAGTTTATGTTTTTTATGCCGATCGGAAATCCAAGATGGCCACCACCGCAAGACATAGATTAACATTGGACCCTATGGGATAATGTTCAAATGCCTTCTTTTCAGAAACTACAAACATGATTAAAGCCAACCTGTACATGAACGTTCATTGGATGGTCCTCTACAAACTGTACATTTTTTGTTCCGATATAAAATTCAAAATGGCGGCTACGGCAGGACTTAGTTTAACTTTGGACCCTATGGGAAAAAATGTTTCAAAACGCTTTTTCTCTTAAACCACATGGAAAATTGAAACCAAACTGAGCAGGAAGGATCATTTGAAGGTCCTCTAAAAAGTTTGGGTTTTTTATGCCGATCCGAAATTCAAGATGGCTACCACCACAGGTCATAGTATTAACACAGGACCATATACATGTATGGGAAAAATACAGAAATATGTTCTTCTCTGAAGCTATTGCACTGATTGAACCGGTACCTAAACTGTGCATCAATCATTGGAAGGTCCTTTACAAACTTTGTGTTTTTTATGTTGATCGAAATTCCAAGATGACTACCACTGCATGACATAGTTTTTACATAGGACCAATTGGTTCTTTTTATAACCAGGTGAACGATACAGGCTCTTGAGAGCCTCTGGTATAGTTTTGCTTTGGAATTAGCAAAATATACGAGTTTTCTGGAGTAAATTGAATAGATCATATAATAGCTTTGATTTGTCAAAAACAAATTACTTTAATCATGTTAAATATGTTATATGGTTAGAGCTGAATACAGACCAAGTCAGAATAATGGCATATGAGAAATATGTGACACACAACACTTTCCTTCATTTTTCTGAACTGTGGTTCTATTTCAACTATTTATTATTAAAGTATTGGGTGGCATTAGGTTGATTGATTGATTAATTGATGTTTATTGCCAACTTAAGCAGTATTTTAGCTATATATCATAGTATGAACAATTTCTTTTAACCCTTAGAAATAAAACATAGTGGTATTAGGTGACAGGCAATACATTACAAACATGTACCTCTATTGTGAAAGACCCATTTCTAAATTTATCATGGAAAATCATAAATAAAACAAATAAGTATCGTAGTATCCACAATTTTACAGCTATCATTCTGTACTCTTTTTTTAATATCTTGTTACAAAAAGCAAATATAGCTGTTAAATTAAATTGTCTAAAAAAAAGTCTGATTGAAGTAACTTTCAATATACATATAAAAATATGTTGCCTTACGCCTAGTCAAATAAAAAGAAAAGATATTTTGATCCGACACAAAATCCTGACGGAAACCAATGGCTACAATGGATAGCAATAAGGTATATATACATCCAGGATCAAAATGTGGGTGCAATTTCTTTTTCGAGAAAGTCGCAGTTAAAATCCATAATAAGTAATGTCGCATATTGGTTTTAATATTTGCACTTCAACAGGAAATGAAATGCATAGCTGACCATCATTTATCATTATTAATTATTGATTTTATTTTTCAGGGATTATTGATATGCCAGAGAACATTAAATGTTGTAAATACTTAACATGTGTCAATGCTAGTGTCAATCCTCTAGGAAAGTAAGTTTGTCTGTATAAGAATATTTACTTCCTTTTCATCAAGCATGGTACAGATAGAGCCAGATCTGTGTTCAGTTCTTGGTGCAGAGCCAGATCTGTGTTCAGTTTTTGGTGCGTGCATGCACAGTATTCCACGTTGGACAAAGATCAATGTAGTTCTTTTCACCAATCATATCAATTTGTGTACTCGATACAACATTATATGTGATAAAGTTTGTCAGCGACTTGCGGCAGGTCATTGGTTTTCTCCAGGTCCTCCGGTGTCCTACATCAATAAAACTGACTGCATCGATATAACTAAAATATTGTTGAACGTGGAGTTAAACACCATAACCCATAGCCTATTTCAATTTAAAAAATAACCAACATGAACTCATGGTGATTGAATAATGATAATTGGATAAATTGTATATTAACATAATTATTAACTTCAAGTAAAAAGAATGTTCATTTGTACTAATTTTTGTATCCCTATGTGTACATGTTGTAGAGAGGTAATTTGAATACTCGGATAATATTCAAAGTAATTATTGTTCTGTCCTTTCAAATTTGATAGATCAACAGAATTAAAAATAGTACCGATATTACATCTAATCAATAATATCCATGTCGCAATAGAGCTCTTTTCTATTCTTTTGACATTTATTACCTAAAATGAAATTGTTAAAAGTATAATCTTATGAAAATATTGAATATTGAAATAATAGCTAGGCATAGGGTTAGGTAATAGAATAATAAATATTTTGACAGCCGACTCATAAACATTTAACAATTAGAGTAATTTTTACATTTTGATAAAAAAACGTTTGCTCTGTTTTAAAAAAATAAAACTGACCCATTCATATAAATCTCTGATGCATATTAGTCTTGGCCTGCCAGTGCAAAGTATTATATATAAATTATAATTCAACACTTAGATGTAAATTAATTTATGTATAGAATAGCGTGCCCCACAAAGTGGAACAATCAATTACCATTACATTTAAAGTTCGTCAATGGAAATCGTAAATAAAAAGTATTATAAGTTTCCTTTCCCCCTGTATAATAATAGTGTATAAAATCTTGGTTATAGCTCCCAAACTGAAAAATCAGCTTTTATGTGAAGGTGTATAGGGATAAAAAGACCCTGAATTATTTATAACTAAAAATTGTATAAAGTGTTATAAAATACAAAATGGTGGTATAAAAGAAAATCTTTACATTTATAATTTATGAGCTGTTGACTGTATTATTATATAAGGCAGTATATTATTTCACCATCAAGTCTTATGTCTTTTGTTCAAGATCCTTTGAGACCTTTAATAGAAAGGTGGCTGCAATAAACATTTATATAAAAGATTCAAGGTATTATATAAGATTTTTTTTTTTCATTTTTGTGATGCATTTTATAGGTCATCTTTTGAATGCTAATTATAAGGTTTGGGATAAAAAGAATATGTTGTCGCAAATATGTATTATGTTTAAGATATGAAGTAACAAACAAAATGTTATATTAATTGTGTACTTTGTTGAAAGAACTTAAATTTGTGAATCTCTATTGTCATGGATTGCTCATTAAAGAGGGGGCTGTCATGGTCGTGATCGTATGAATTACAACTACCTATGCAATCAATGCCTATCACCTCTAATGTGAGTTTGAATCCCGCTCAGACGAGGTGTACTCGATACAACAATGTGATTACGTTTGTCAATGACTTGCGGCAGGTCAGTGGTTTTCCCCGGTTACTCTGGTTTCCTCCACCAATAAAACTGACCGCCATGATATAACTGAAATAGTGTTGAAAGGGGCATTAAACACCATACCCCTAACCCGTCGGTAAAGACGTTCCACCATAATTGTGGGTTCTTAATTCTTGAACTCAGAATTTTCAAAAACAAAATATCAAAATGTAAAGAAAGTATGTTATTTATTAATGTTTATGATGTTCCTATAAATGTAAAGAAAAACATTCTACATGTACTTTGTGGGATTCTTAAATTTGTTTAGGCTAAAGAAAAAAAAAAAAAAAAAATTGGTTCCCCACAAATAAAATAAAAATTCAATATTTATGAATGGAAGGAAAGAAAGAGGGACATCATTTTAGTGTCTTGGCTTTGATGAAAATATATCGTTGAATACTTACTTTATAGAGAATGAGTGAAGACAAAGGATGACAACTGTCAGTAATGAGACAACAATTGGTAGAGATTGAATCGATGCTTAAAGAGTTTACTTTCTATTTTTTCCCATGACATTTATTCAAGAATATTGTTTGAGCAATTAAGGATAAAAATATCACTAGAAAAATATAAATATTAAATTTAAATGTGTTGATCCCCCTTGAAATATCTACATACATGTAGAGTAACTAATTCCAATTATTTGTCAGTGTTGAAAGTGGTCATACTCTGTCTTCACTCGTTGTATATCTATTGTTAATGTAAAATAAAGTTTTGAATAATATTTACTCTGTATATTTCTCATTAAAATCCTTATAAAAATAAACAACATTCCTAAAGTCAAGGAATCTGGCACCTTAAAACGAGCAGTTTTATTATACTGACTAAATATTGACACGATATTTGTCATTTTTTGTTCCATTTTAGAAGCTTACAGCTCTTTAAGTTTGTAATATAGTGAGTCTTTATGCTTAAGACTGACATCAGATTACAATGGGAACTTTAAAATCTTGTTTAACTTTCTGAATACAATCTGTATTTAAGTCTAACTGTCTATTTAAAAGGGTTAAGAGAATTTAATGACCAATTTGCTGGGGCATTTCTTAGTTAACAGTTCTATAATGAGCCAGTTATCTTCTTTTCATTCAATGTTTTGTTTACTATTGTCAAATATACCCAACCCATTATGTTAGCTTCCAATGTTTACTACAAAAATGTACTGTTTAGATTTTACAAGTTTCTCTTAAAATACAAGAATAAGACAGCCCTTGTGAAATATCATTATAGCAATGTAACAGATAGCAATTTATTCTCTTGAAATCAATAATCTGCTCTGGAACACCTCTATAAATTTAATAAAATTGTTTTCTTTATTTGATTATAAATATTATTTCTTTGTAATGTTATGTATATAGAATATATGTACATTGTCTTTGAATATAAAATTTATTTGTACAAGTTTAGAGATAGGAAGAAAAGAGAGCCTCTGACGAACTTTTCTTACCTGTTTCACAATGCATGGTTTTCATTTTTTTCCCATATCAAATTAGTTTATTTTTTGAAAGTTTGGAAAAATTAACAAACCCTTGAAAATTGACCAAAAAGATAAGATAAAATGTAGAAAAAAACATAAGTGACAATTTAAATACATGTATATGGCTGAACTGCTTTAAAAAGTCATATTAATAAATTTCAGTCAGTTTATTTTCATATATGTAAGGTGTTTTCTAACACACATATGTTAATGATGACTTTAGATTCCTACACTTTAAGTAATCAATACAAATTCCTATATTTAATCTTTGGTTCAACAGTAAATGAACATATTTTACACTAAATACAGTAAATATTGTGTTGTCTGGGTGTTAGATAAACTGAAGGAATCCTAAGATATATTTTATCAATAATTTGATGTATTTTCTCCTTGAAGTAATTTTATCACCTGATATTGTCAGTATCACTCTTAAATCTGACTCAATATATATACAGAAAAATATTGACAGAAGGATGATGTCAAGTTATTTATCATCAAGTGAAGTTGTGCCTTTGCATTTGACCTTTTGTGTTGTAAAATATTAAAATATATCCAAAATTACAAAATTTGTTTATCATTTCAAGGTAGAAGTCAATTCAAACTTTATTTTGTTTCTAAAATACTGTCAAAAACTAAAAGAATAATGCCTTTTTTTATCCCTTGAATGAATTTATTGTCTTGTACACGTACATGTGACTAGCTCGTCCTTTCAGTTTCACTATTATACAACATAATGAATCCTTTATAATGGTCGACTCGTCCTTTCAGCCTCATCATAATACAACATGAAGAATCCTTTCTCAGCGTAAAAATTGATATTGTACACACGTACATTGTCAATATATATATGTAGTTGTTATATTGCTTGTATTCATACACAACACAGCAGCCTCATTACTACAACCTATTAACAGTTGCATATTCTGGCTATCTGAGACTTGTTTAAAATGTCGGCATTCTGATTTTGTTAGATGGCTTGCATGGTCATAGTATGGTTAATATTTCGCCATCGGTGTTATCCATTTGCACCAAACGCCATTCATTCGAGCAAATACATTACATGTAATATGAGGTTCAACTGTATTTAATTACGCTTTGCCTTTCAAATATAATACAGTTTGTAACTTTGCAAAATGAACGTGACAGTCTGAATATTAATGCTTGCAGCATTTTCATTTTAAATTTATAGGCCAAGCTACATGTATATATATTTTCGGTTTTCCACTAATCCCAATCGTACATTTTGTGTATTTTTATTCAATATTTACAGGCCAAACTACATATATTTTCCGTTTTCCACTTATTAAGTACATGTATATGCATTTTAATTTCTTCTTTCATGTTTTTACGTGTACACAGTAAAAAAAATGTATAATCTAAATCATAAATGTGAGCAAGATGCTACCCTTTTACTTATACCCTTGGTGTGTAATTGAAATTAATAAGCTTAAAATTTGAACCTTACAAAATTTGAATATTAGCATTTGAGATGGATACACTGCATGTTATTGGACTAAATAGATAGCAGATAGCATATTAATCTTCTTTCATCATTATAAAGACACCCTGCAACGTTGATCTCTGACCAGAATTTACCTGCCAATATTATAGATGTACTGTTGATTTATTTGAGGTGAAATATAAGATCATAAATAAAATCGAATCTGTCAGATATCAAAGATTGTGTCGTGAAATTTCAGTGAAGTGTGCCAAATTTGAAATTTGCTGAGTAAATTTATTAAAAAAGAATATCAAATTGATATTGTTGTACACAATTGTTAGTCAATAGTGTAGTGTATTGAGGTTGGATAATTAATATAAAGAACTTAGAAGTTCCTCTTATTTTCACCTCTCATACTGTTTTGTAATGATATCTTCAAAGAAATATAAATCATATACATGTACATGCATGTACCTTATACATACATGTAGTAAACTAAATCAAAAAAGACAATTTATCTTTTAAGATGGTCATACTAGTAATCAAAGTAAAGGTATTTTTCTCTATTCTGTTGTGTTACACATTGAGCGATTGTCGTTTAATGCTGGTTAAAGAGAGCAATTTTTCAGCCCTATCATGGCGAGAACAAGTTACATTTTGATGAGATGATGATGTTCTCTTTGTACTAGACCAACACACTTATCTGGGCTTTTATTTTGTTATCTTAATTCTGAAACAACTGTTCGCATGTAGACATGTCAATCCATCCGGACGCATTATTCTGATTCTGAGCTAAGTTTAATAGTCTTTGCTCTTACTCCTAAATGCTGTGTAATTTAGCTGAGAAGCAGCAATATAGTCTTTGGTTTGAACTGATCAGAGCTCAAAACAATAATCTACTGCACTCGAGGTAAGCATGCAAACCATTACACGACTGATGCAATACTTGTGATAAATATGTTCGACTGTATATTTAAAAGGAATTAGTTAAAAAAAACTTTGAAATATTTATTTAAATGTTATAAAGTAAGCATGACATGTTTAAATCTAACAGGGGGGATTTGTACCAGTTAATTTCAAATAAAAAAATTTAAAAGATGATTTATTGTAAATAAGAGTTAAGAGTATATTGGGTAATTAACACTTGTATATGATCCACAACTTTATAAGGTACTATCAGTATTATATTTCATATATTAGCACAATTACAGGACAAATGTAAACATTAAAAAATTAATGATTTCTTTCAAACGTGTATTTTTCTGCCCGAGAGGTTTTCTTTTAGGGTATTGGTGCGGTTATATCTGTGACAAGTGATAAAATCCATAGTTCTTACGCTGTCTGTGTCTCATGTTGCCCCCCAAAATAAGATAGTTGACACCTTTAGTTAAATATTTGACGTTACCTTATTGAAAATGTCAATAGCAGGTTAATGAAATTAGCCAAACCTGAAAGATTCAGTAATGATTAGGGTATTAAGTTTTCGATAGGTATACTGTATTAGTATAACAATAGATCGGGGGGTTTACGGGATCGTGTACCTTAAAAATGAGATATCTTTTGAACTCGGATATTTATACACGAAGGTGACAGCTGATAGAAAGTTATATGTGAAATAATAATCAACAATTTATTATTTAGAATTTACAAGGACAAATTACGAATTTTCTGCCAAATCTAGCTGGTATTGAAATAATATCTGAAATTGTTTGCAATTTAAAATCAATAAACGAATTGACGAGGCTTTTTCACCTGTAATATTTATCTCCAGACTTGTCACCTTCGTCACAGCCATATATTTGAATCAAATATTTATTTCATTTATTTCTTAAAATTCAATTGAAACTTACACTACTATGTAGAATTTTGAATTTTTAATGGGATATCTAAATTTCGATTTAAATATGTCTTGACAGTTTACAAAATGGGTTTGTTATTATTTTTAAATCTTGTTTCATCTTGAAAAAAGGATTGGAATGATGAACTCTGTGTCACCCAGCGCTTCGATTAAAAAGTAAACATCACAAATCCATTATGTCATAGAATACTTGGTAAAGAAATCTTATGCTACCTGAATGTATGCCAGGCTTTTTGGAGGTTCAAAATTTAGTTCAATCTACTTAAGATACATAAAAGAGTAGAGTACCTTTAAAGAAAGATAATACGTAACTTTTGAGATTTTTTGACATGTGTTATATTTGCATATTTGATTCACCTACATTTTGTATATATTGTAGTGCAGTAGACAAGAATTCCTTTTTCATCCGTAACAACTGCATGCTGGGAAATTTTTGTATTGTTATATTTTTATGTTTTACTCCTTACAATGACAAGGAGTACATACATGTACATGTACTTGTACATTGTATCATAATTAATTTTTTTAAGTTCAAAAGAATTCCAATCTGAATCTATTCTTTACTTTTCCTACAAAAATGGTAAAGGAGGTTTGTTATTACTTATAACCATCATACTTACATGAGCCGTCGTGATCGTGATCGTATGGTAGTTGGATTTACAATTTCCTATATGCAATCATTTCCTATCACCACTAAAGTTATGTGTTCGAATCCCCACTCAGGCGAGGTGTATTCGATACAACATTATGTGATCAAGTTTGTCAGTGACTTGCGGCAGGTTGGTCGTTTTCTCCAGGTACTCTAGTTTCCTCCACCAATTAAACTGGCTGTTGACAATCCTCATTAAACAAGTAAAGTATTAATTAATTAAACTGACCACCACAATATTGGTGAAATATTATTGAAAGTGGCACTAAATACCATAGTCCCCTAGCCCAGCATACTTGTGTTCTAGTTTAATTTAGATATACAGTAGTCTTCCTATTATATAGTCACACGTTCTGTAATGAAAAAGTGGCCTTATAAAGACGGGTGGTCTCTCTTAGGGGAGGGGGGAATTTAGTAGTATTCTACTATCTTAGTGCATCTGACATCTGGTTAAAGACGGGTGGCCTCTCTTAGGGGAGGGGGAATTTAGTAATATTCTACTATCTTAGTGCATCTGACATCTGGTTAAAGACGGGTGGTCTCTCTTAGGGGAGGTGGAATTTAGTAATATTCTACTATCTTAGTGCATCTGACATCTGGTTAAAGACGGGTGGTCTCTCTTAGGGGAGGAGGAATTTAGTAATATTCTACTATCTTAGTGCATCTGACATCTGGTTAAAGACGGGTGGCCTCTCTTAGGGGAGGGGGAATTTAGTAATATTCTACTATCTTAGTGCATCTGACATCTGGTTAAAGATGGATGGCCTCTCTTAGGGGAGGGGGAATTTAGTAATATTCTACTATCTTAGTGCATCTGACATCTGGTTAAAGACGGGTGGCCTCTCTTAGGGGAGGGGGAATTTAGTAGTATTCTACTATTGCAGTGCATCTGACATCTGGTATGATGAATTATTATACTTCGTGTAAGTTTCTGTAGTGATATTTGGTACTGTAATATTTTGGCATATTACCTGGACAATTAGACTCTCAGTATAATAATGATATTAATGTGGTCTTGTCCAGGTAATATGACAAAATATTACCTAGGTCTGAGAGACATATTACCCTTCCCTTCGGGTCGGGTAATATGTCTCGGACGTGGGTAATATTTTGGCATATTACCTGGACAAGACCACATTATTACATAAATGAAGTGGCCTTATAAGAGGGGGATTAATGTATTCTAAAAACGGACAAAAATATGAATAAACAGAAAGTAAGCAACTATAAAATTTCACATATTTACTTTCAGATGTATTAAAAAATGATGACCTTCTTTTAACAATGAAATATAATAAGAATAAGGTTAGATTTTACCGTAGTTTTCAAGATGTTTTTGTTTTATGAACTCTCGTTACAAGATTGAGTTATCTACTTGTATGGAAATATAATTTTTCAAAGGCAACAAAATGATCTTGTATGAATTTACAATGATTATTCTTTTTATTTACAGACTTCCTGAAGGATTTACACAGCTATTGAACCTCACACAACTCTTCCTTAATGACACATTCTTGGATTATCTCCCTGGAAACTTTGGCAGGTAAAAGATCGCTGTTACGAAGATTGATTTTGAAAAAAAAACCAACATTTTAGAGAAGATCATTTCCTATTGATATACAATAACATTTGTGTATTTTATGTTAAAACCCAATGACGGAAATCATTGTGTCGATTTTTTCTATTTACCTGTGCTGTTATATAATTTGAAGTTGCGTTTATGGTTTTCAGTTCATAAATTGTAAACATGAATGATATAAATAGGTATTGGTTCAGACTAATTTAATATACAGTTAAACCTTGTTGTCTTGAACTTTGAAGTTTGAGGGAAAATCTTGTCTATTCTTTTATAGATTTTAGCTTAATTTATCAAAGGTAATGCAAATACTCAGCCATTTTGAAATAATATAATTGGTCCCTTCAGCTTGGACTGATCAGGAGCAGGGAAAAAACTTAGCATTCTTTCTCCAGTTGCCAGCTGTGCATTTTTTTAGTAGCCATGGGAAAATTCTTGGAGCCCAGCAACTGACTTTCCTCATAAAATATTCAAAATTTCAGTAGCCAGTTGGGCTACTGTGAAAATTTTCAGGGGACCACGCCAAATTTGAGTGGTCTTAGGCTACTGTTTAGTTTTATCCCTGAAGTGGTACGACTATGTATCTTTCATGTTTATTTCAGGACGACTTTCAAATTCACAACATATCGTTTCTGTAATATCTCTGGTACAAATTTTATTCTATTATTTTGAAGTGCTAAACTCAAGCTTCTTATTGTTTAAAAAGCATATAAAGAAAATTATGACTATTGTATAGAAATAATTTGCTTGCAAATGCAAAACTTGTTTGATCTTTACAGGTTATCAAAGCTGAAGATTTTAGAACTCAGAGAGAATCATTTAAAAACATTACCAAAATCATTCTCTAGACTGACAGAGTTAGAAAGGCTTGATGTGGGACACAATGAATTTACAGAACTTGTAAGTGATATTAAAGGATTAAGGGTTATGGTATTTGACGCCACTTTCAACCATATTTCAGTTATATCGTGGTGTTCAGTTTTATTGGTGAAGAAAACCAGAGTACCCGGAGAAAACCACCAAGCTGCCGTAAGTCACTGACAAACTTTTATCATATAATGTTGTATCGTAAGTCACTGACAAACTTTTATCATATAATGTTGTATCGTAAGTCACTGACAAACTTTTATCATATAATGTTGTATCGTAAGTCACTGACAAACTTTTATCATATAATGTTGTATGGTAAGTCACTGACATACTTTTATCATATAATGTTGTATCGAGATGAACTGGAAACTATTAATCAGTGAAAAAGAGTAGATTTTTCAACACTTTTACAGTAAAACTGAATTAAATAAAATATTGTACAAGGAAACCTTTCTTAACCGAACCATTCTTGGCACCCACTTTTGTATTTGGAATAGACAGGTGTTCAGTTTATACAGGTTAATTTAACAAAGATTTCCTACATTGGGACATTAATTATACAGAGTTTGGTTTATACAGGGTTCCAGTTTATTTAGGGTTCAGTATAGATAGGTTTCACTGTACTTTGATTCCATATTGTGGTGAATTTTCTGATGGTCATATTTGAGCAATCAAAAAATGTTTGTTTCAAGATAAAGACACTTACATTTTGGCATTTATTACCAGGTTATTATTATGATTACAATAACCAGACATTCTTAAACATTATTAAATTTTAAACAATTTGTTTGTACTAAGTGGTTATTACTGGCAATTTATTATATTTTCAATAAAATCTTTAGAGTTCAATGGCAGATAAAATATGAACTATTGATTGGAAATATGAAAATAAACATGTTGCTCTTGTTGTTCATATTTTAGCGAATATCCGGTGATGTGGAATTTATAACAAACATTTGTTTTAAAAAGTTGATCCTTTCAATATATTTGTGAAACAAGTTGATCCATTTATGTAGCACAGAATGTGTAATGAGTTTATGTAAAGACAACTACCATTATATCTACTACTTAATCATAAGAAATACAGAAACTTTGATGAAAAATATAGCAAAGTTATATGTATGAGGTTGAGTTATAGTGTTTGATGCCACTTTCAAAAATATTTCAGTTATATCTTGGTGGTCAGTTTTATTGGTGGAGCAAACCAGAGTACCCAGAGAAAACCACCGACCTGTCGCAAGTCACTGACAAACTTTATCACATAATGTTGTATCGAGTACACTTCGCCATGGACCGGATTCAAACTCACAACTTTAGTGGTGATAGGCACTGATTGCACAGGTAGTTGTACATCCAACTACCATACGATCACGATGGCCCCCTGTTAGCTGAAACACAAATGATTTAGCCTTATATGGATTCAATATGTTTAGTATGGAAACTACACATAGTCTAGGTCTTCCAAGAATAATCCATATTTTTCAAAGGATAATTTTTTATAATAAAAATCGAGACTTTATTATACATGATACTTAATATACAACCTGAGTTCTTGAAGTAATTACATTTCATAATTCAATTTCAGCCTGATGTTATTGGAAATCTGACAAGTCTATTGGAATTATGGTGTGACCACAATTATATGACCCATATTACTCCGGTATGTATAATATATAATAATACAGGGATGTGTGTTTTAAGGAGGGGTGGAGTCCATTTTACAATTCCAATCTAGGAATTTTGATGTGACCAGGAATTGAGGAACTAGATTACTCTAGTATGTACTGATATGTGTGTTGAAAATCTCAGAGTACCTGGTTTCATTCAAAGTTTTTATCGAGGGTTTGTTGTATCCTGGGATTGCTCCTCATCTTGAATTATCTCAAATGACTTGCTGATTCAGTGTTTGTTATAAAAAAAATATTGTGACTACAACATAGAAATTACTATTTTCGCATAATAAAGGATGCATAATAAAAGAATTTTTATCTACGTTTATCACCAGTATTTTGCTGGAAATGACAATTTATTCTATTCTAATTGATATTTATTTAGTTATTTAGTACTTAGATTATTACAAGATAATTCGATCAGAAGCTAGATTATTACAAGATAATTCGATCAGAAGCACTGAGATATATGTTGTAATTTTAAATGAAGGGGAAAAAAATTAAATCGATAAAATTTAGGAATGTTGTTAAATTAGATATACATGTATGTTGTAATTTTAAATAAAGGAAAAAAGTAAAACATTTAGAAATTATGTTAATATATTTATTCTTTTTTCTTTTGAAGAACTTATAATATACCTAAATTATCCGTTTAATGATTGTTAGACCATGGTATTTAAATGAAGAAATGAATAATTTTCATGACTAATTAACTGAATTTATGACCAATTATGGAAAATCATTTCTTTTGATAAAAATTTTGGAAAACCTTTTATCATCCTTCCTGGATTTTGATTAATATAATAAACTAGGGAGTTCAATGATTTGAGCATTTTTAATAGGTATATTAGCTGTTACATTTGGTTGGACCTTTTACAACTTTTAGATAAATACGGTCTTGATCTTTCACAGATTGTCTTAATAGACGTGACATTATTGTTACAGATTTCGTTTTCATGTTTTTTTTATAGACTTGGAATGAATTAAAAAAGACATAGATTAACCTATAAATCCAATAAATCATGGCTAAATATTTGATATCGGCCATTTTGAACTTTTTAGAATTTTGTAAATGTGTTATAAATGGGAGTATAATTTAACATGAAAACAAACAATCTTTTTTGAGAATCTACTAATAACTATCTCATTTAGTATGCTTGATTACAACTATAGCCAATATTAAAATATTTTTGATGGATTGAAAATTTATTTACTGAATTATGGCCCATGTTGACATTGCCATATTGAAAAGACATTTGCGATTGATTGTTGGTTGTTGTCTTTTTTCTTCTTTTTTTTTTTTAAATCTTTTGGCATTCATTATTGTCATCAAATGCAGATATGCATTTTGATTATTTTTTTCTTCTGAGTTACAGTATGTCCCTTTTTTCCCACTTTGTCATAATAAGATAAGAAAAAACTACATGTATCCCTAAGGTTCAAATTTACTGTCTATTTTTTCACGTTTTCTTGCGGCCACATGGAGTAGCCAATAAAAGGTATTTTACTTCAAAAATGGGAATCACCTTTCAGACATGATTGTTAAACGATTTTTAAACGATTGAAGCAAAATTGGTAGCAGCATTTACTGAGGAACTGATATGGAGAATGCAGACCCTAGCTAGGGCGCTATTACCCTATCATTGAAGACTATGCTTTGTTTGTGAGATTAAAGTTTTGGTCTTATATACGTTTTTTTAAATAGTTGCTAAGTTGATATAGGGTTTAGACAGTAATGGGGACATGTAATCTTATATCCATATGCTTTTAGTTAATAAGATCTGATCATGCAGTGATCTTACAAAATAAACTATGAATAAAAAATAAATTAATTTGCTGGATTTTACTGTTCTATTAAAATAGCTGGGTAACACGTTTCATCTCGGCAAATGAAAAAAATTTATTGTCATTTTTATATTCGATGTTATTTGATACATTTAGTACCAATTGTGAAGCTGAGACCCTTTTTTTATGTGTCTATTTCGTATTATTGAAATGAACTTTATTTCCCTAGTAATAGATGTTAGATTTCTAGTTCCACAGTTGTGAGCTTTGTATTACAGTATAGTAAGAAAAATAAAGAAATAAAATTTATTGAATTAAGTAATAAAATCGTGGAAAATCAGATCCAATTTCGTTTAGTGTAGAATTCATGATCTACTTCAAAGAAATGTTTTACACTATGTTTTTAATATGATTCCATGTCCTGTTTTTAAATTTTTTTCCCTGACGCTTATTTCAAATAAACACGATAATGTATCGAAAACATATTTGAATAGATGAGCATTTGATATTTAAATGATCACCGTCAGATTTCTTCATGTGTGGCAAGAATTTTATATTTCCTAATATAACGTACATTCATTCATTTCTATGCTTCTTTATCCTTGTTTAAATAAAAAAGAAACCTTTCGTTGTCTATCTGGAGCATTATCTAAGGACATGGACTTTGTAAGGTGATATGGATGACAAGGCACGTTTACTCTAAACCAATAATAAATAGAATTACTGTCAAGACATGATCAACACATCTGTCCCATATGTTTTATAGCAATGTGTATAGAAATGTCCTCTGTTGACTTATCATGACCGGGTTTGTAACTAGATTAACACGACGGGTGCCACTAATTGAGCAGGAACTGTTTCCCTTCTAGAGCACCTGACTTCACCCCCGGTTTTTAGTGGGGTTCATGTGACTCGATCTTTAGTTTTATGTGTATGTTTTGTAGATCGTTGTTTGTCCTTTTGTCATTTTTCTTTTGTCCATTGTGTTGTCTGTTTCTCTTTGATTTACAGATTACCCCTTTGGTATCTTCAAACTCTTCTTGTCCACAGTTTGCTATTTTCCATTCAAATGTTGTTGAAAGATTGTATCCTATATGTTGTCTAAATCTAATTATTTTAAATTACATGTTAGTTGTACATATGTATCTTTTTTTTATAAAGGTATAGCAATACACTAAGATCTACAACATCTTGTTTGGGGTCTTGTCAAGGTTCATATTTTCAACCGACCAATCAGAAATGAACCTTTCAATTCTTGAGATATTAAAACCGAACACACTCCCAATAGCTGTTGTCCACTTGGTCAATATATTTAACTGTCTTTGGGTCCGTGTTCCTTATCTTTTTAGTTTTCTGTGTTGTGTTTTTATGTTTTGTTTGTCTTCATCCTGTGTCTTGTGTACCTAATGTTGCCAGTGTCTCTAGATTGTCCATTCTTGATTATCCCTTTGGTTTAATCTGCCGTTTATTGTATATGATTGGATGGTCAAATATAAATGACAGGTTATCGGACATGACTCTGTAAGGGTTTTTGTTATAGATGTTAGTGTATTGCTAGAATATTTTTGTTTTAAAGTGAACATGTAATTTTAATTACATGTAGTTTGATGTTGTCTGGACATGTTGGAAATGATTGGTAGTACATATATGTACATGTGTACAATTAGAATCACCACTGTACTTGGTGAATTCTACTGTCAGTCATCGTGGTGGTGATGGTATAGTAGCTAGATTTACACTCGTTGGAAATGATTGGTAGTACATATATATACATGTGTACAATTAGAATCACCACTGTACTTGGTGAATTCTTCTGTCAGTCATCGTGGTCGTGATGGTATGGTAGTTGGATTTACAACTGTTTTTGCAATCAGTGACTATCTTCACTAAAGTTGTGAGTTCGAATCCACCTCATGGCGAGGTGTACTTGGTATTTGATACTTGGAAAAATAAATTAAATCACTTATCCTAAAAAAAACAAAGGGCTTAAAATATCAATTTGTTGTGTCATTATTATGGAAGTCTTATGTGATAATTTCAGACTATTGGAAATTTGAAGCAGTTGATGTTTTTGGATGGTTCTAAGAATAAACTCCAGTCTTTACCAACAGAAATAGAAGGCTGTACCTCATTGGCTGATTTACATCTGACAACCAATCAGATCAAGTCTCTTCCAGACTCCATAGGTAATTTAAAGTTATTGAAATCAAAAGCTTATTAGTTTGTGTAAAGCTAATGGAATAGTATGCTTTAGGTTGTGTATAGCTATTGGGGAAAATAGTTTTGTTGAAATAGGTGGATTGAAAGAAATTCAAGTACAAAAAGAAAGACAGCTTGGAAAAACATTAACTTTTTTTTCAAAGAAGTTCTGCTTGAAGATATAATGTATATTGCAATAGAGAAAGTTGTGACAACAAATGCACCATGTATTGTTACATAGACATAATATATATTGTAATTTAATCAATTACATTTGAAAATTGATGTAATTGTAATGTAATTAAATCATGAAAAATGAAAAGTAATTGTAATGTAATCAATTACATCTGTAAATTGATGTAATTGTAATGTAATTTAATCATGAAAATTGAAAAGTAATTGTAATGTATATAAATCAATTACATTTCAAAGTAATTGACCCCAAATCTGTAATAACATAGTACATAGATGCAAAAAAATACATGATTAGGGTTAACAGAAAAAGTATTTTTTTATATTATGCAAGTAAAGAAAATTGTCAGAATGCCACAAACATGTTCACATGTATTTATTGACTTAAAGAATAAAAATTGAAAGTATAGTATAGCAATCATACAATCAAATTTTGATAGACTATTTATAGGATTTAAAAGATAAAAGCAAAAAGGTGTTACAGTAAAAGGTTCTTTAACACTATAAAAGCAACTTTTAAATCTGATTTCAAAGGAAAATCTTTTATCTTTAATTTAGGTTTAAAATCTTCATTAATGTGTGATGTGTTTATTTTATTTCTTGGGGGGTTTAAATTACCCTGTATTTTTTTGGCTTAAGTAGAAAATCGTAAATAAGTAATGGCCAGGTGAAAAAGCTTTTAACACCCTTCTTTGTATACAATAGTGATGGGTCAATTTAAGGGGATATATAGAAAAACATTTCTGAATAGAGAATTATTTAATGTTCACACTAGATAAAGAGATTTGATAGAACTGATGTCTATAATTTTCAAAGCAACAACTTGAGAAAATGTACCATCCATAAAAACCTCTTTTTGGATTGATTAAAGATGAAGTTATCAATTTCAGTATTGTATTTCACTTATAATATTGATTTTGAGATCCATTTTTGAGTTGGAAGTGAAATAAATATTTGTTTTACAATGTCAATTTTTGTATGAAATTGACATTCAGTGTTTGTTAATTGAAATAAATTGGTAATATTTTCTAATTGGAAAAATTTGCTGATAGAATGAAAGGCAGTACTGGTAATTTGTCATGCGATGTCACTAGTGAACGACTTAGTTATTTACCAATTATTGAATTATAATATAGGTACAAAGAATTGTTAATTTGAATTAGTTTATTCTTAAGGTATTTTTTCAATTAGGTTATCAATTTAATATATTTTGGAAGACTAATATAAAATAGGCACAGGGTTTATAAGACAATGAATTGATTTTGGCAGATTTTCAACAAAAACAATAGGATGTTATACAAATATTAGAGATAAATAGAAATATTTTTCTAGTAGTTAAATATCGTTAAATATTGCCAATAATAGCTGAAGTCACATTAAATTGTCATATCGGGTTCAATCCTAAAATATTTTGAATTCATGACCAATATGTTTCAATGGATATTGATTTACCACTATAAGTATAAGGATTAAGGGTTGTCATCAAATTTTGAAGGATTTTTCCAGAAATTTAGAACTGTATTGATCATTTCCCAATGTTCTCATAGTTTAGAAATAATTGTTTTCTAAATAAGGTTATAATTTGCATGTGTTAAAGGTTGTTGTGTGTACCGTACTTAAATTTCGGGTTTCAAATCATAAAATTGTGTAATTATTCATTTATACGATCTATGCCAAGGCATTTTGATTTAGAATTAGATGTTTGTGAGATCTTTACTTTATTTTATCGGTTGATCTACGTACATTTTGTAACATACATTAATGTAGCCATACATTGACATTTGTAGGCTATTTTACTTCTCCATAAATTAAAACAGCTACAATATATGTCTTCAGTAGATAAAAAGATTTTGTAGGTTCATCATTGATTGTGTCTGATTGTTGTTTAATACCAAGTGAGTAATTTTTCAGCCATATCATGGCGAGTCGTTGATTACATCTATCATAAACTGATTCAGGATATTGTTAGATATAAGTGGATCACTGGATGAAACAAATAATCTGAAAAATATGTAATTTTAATTACATTGTTTACCAAATTTGGCGATCCTATTTAGGCCCTTTGGTTTACTTCCCAAAACTTTTTAAATTATTTGGCTTTCCAAGCTTTCGAGTTTGAGCATACATGATGGTTATTCCAGAAATGCGTCGTGCACTCTAATTTTGATATCTACTTTTTTATTGACTGAATAACTGTCCTTGAAGTACGTAATAAAATGCCAATTAAATGTACATGTGATTTTGTGGTATGGCATATAATTATGCTTAAATATGTTAATGGGCTTAAAAAATATTGACAGTTTTAAGAATTTAAGTATAAGTATTTTTACCCAGGCATGATATAATTTTCTGTTTATTTATTTATTTATTTTTTTTTGTAATTTCATCATTATCTATCAAAAAATGTAATTTATATCCATGAAATATTATATTCAAATTTTTCTCTAAAAACAAATTTTCTCCCCCAAACCTTCATGGAGATTTATAAATATGAAGTTAAGTATCATGAAAGTAAGAGGACACTCTCCATACAAATTGTATATAAATTCATGTGGTTCTATAATATTATTTAAATTCAAGTTTTTTTTCTGAAGAATTGGAAATGAATATGTATATGTTAGACACTGAGAGATTTGAAGGATTAGCTATTTAGTTTGTTAACAATAATTTTATAAATTCTTAAAATTTGGAATATTAATGTGGTATAGGTAGTCTGTACTTTTCAAGTTTATTAAAAATAAAGCTGTTCTTTTCAAATTTATCCAGAAACCATTCACAGGTCAAAAGTCTTTCTGCACTAAGATATTTCCTTATATATTTAAAATAAAACTACTAATTTCAAAAAAAAAAAAAATAAAATAAATTCTGACGGCATTTCTTGCCTGATATTCTTGAATTTTTCACCAGAATTAATAAAGAGTTTATAATATTAATATTTTCATGTAATTTTTTAAAACTTTTTATAAACAAGCATTTATGATATAAGCACAAATTAATGTAAATTCTTAACGTCACAATTTTCTATGATTATATAGCAATATTTGATGAGAAAAAAATTAAACTTCATGCTTAAATCATATTTTTAGGAAAAGTAGAAATAAAATTGTATGAAAATTATAAGAAGAAGAAACAATATTATTAAATGCTGTGCAAATTTTCATGAAAATTGAATAAGAAATTACTTTTTTTTTTTAAATCATGGTTTATTTGATAAAATATAGGGAAATATTTTAGTGTAGAAACACTTTTGATTGTGCGTGTACGTGTGTTTATTATTGGTGGTGTACTAACAAAAATGTAATATATTATTTTATTGTGGCAATATTTAAGTTTTGTTGAAGTTTTCCATTTATATTTGTTATATTATCTACTATCTTAAGCTGTGCTCTGTAAAGTGAACTATAAAAAAAACTCATGAATTTCCTGAATGAGTGGGTTTTAAATAGATTTATCAATATCTTGTCTTTTTCAGTCTTTACTCAATGCTGTAAAATTTATCCAATAAAAAAATAGTCATTGAAAAAGTATAGAATAATAGAAAAATAGGTTAATGTTATAGAATTGTGTCAATAAACTGGTTGAAATATTTTTTTGTTAAAAAGTTTCTTAACAAATTGTTTATTATTAGACTTTTATCGTTCAATTTGTTCAAGATTCAAAGAACGATATTGAATAGTTACGTTGACCCTTTGTCACGTAAGATTTGAAATTCAGTACACAGCATGTACAAACATAATCAGGGCAATTGAAACACCTGCATGTGTGTTTATGTGTGTAGAATTTTTACCTGAGTTATTGACATATACCCAATTGTATTTTATTGGGCAAATATTGATAAAAAGTTAATACCGTAATTCCTCTGATAAACATTTTAAAATTTAAACTTACACATTTGATAGTAACTGCCTGAATTGAATTGGATCTTCTTCTGATAAACTTTTAAATTTCAAACTGACATGTTTAATAGAAATGCCTAATTTGAATGGGATCAAGTCAGTATTAAGTGTTTATCACTAATGCCAGTGTTTTCTTCTTTCTTATTTATTTGAAGTTTTGTCTGACCTCATCAGTGACATTATTACACACCCTACTAGGATATATATATACAGTCGAAACTCGTTGTGTTGAAGTTGAATGGACTGATTATTTTACTTTGAAGTAACCCATATCCCAGTTATCAGGAACAAATTAAGCTTGAAAATACTACCTACAGACCAAATATATATAAACTTTTTGAATATGATATCTGCATTCATATTTATAAAAAAAAAACAAAAAAAAACAACACCAATCATGTAATATGATTTCTCCCATTATGACGTCGTTTTAACCCTGCTGAACCAGTGGTGGAAAAATCTGTAATCCTCTAGAGGATTTGACTCGTTTGACGGCTTTTGAAATAAAGTTCGTGTTAAATAATGGGAGAAACAAATTCTCCTTCAGCTGCCCATGTGGGTTACGATATTTCTCCACTCTCGAGAGTTAAATTTAAAATTTTAACCACTCGCCTGACGGCTTGTGGTTAAAATTGTTATTTTAACTCTCTTGAATGGAGAAATATCGTAACCCACAGGCAACTGAAGGAGAATCTATATACATTTAGTTCATGAGCATTCATGTACATGTACTTTACACACATTCTTTTATTTTTTAGGCAGTTCTCCTTGTATTTTATATGTTTTTTTGTTTTTTTTTTATCTTTAGATATATTCTAGAATTAAATTTTTCTATTTTTACGTACAATTGTTTTGATTCAACAACACCACATTTTTGCCCTGTTATTTGTCATCAAAGGAAAACTTATTAATTTTGAAATATGGTTGATTTTTGCATCTAGAGTTTTATTTTAGAGATAAAATATTTTTATTAAATCTTTTGATATCAATTCTGTTGATTTTTTATGTTTGAGAACTAGCTTCATGTTGCATTCATACTGTCCATTTTGTTTTGTGTTCAAAGAAAATGTTGAATTCAAGATCAATTTTATGGCTCAGACCAAACAATATCTTTATCACTAATATTTTATGAGGCTGAATTTTCTGTTGATTTTAAATTTAAATTTTCAATTCTCGTGCTATTTACTGTTGCTTTACGTTCCTATAGATTTTTATATTATAATATATATAGCTAGCAAAAACAAACGTCTAGGGAAAAAAATGCAAACTTGAACACAAAGTTATAATCATTGTAATCATTGTATGAAATTATAAACCCGCAAGGGTCCTTAATTGGTTTAATAAAGTATTTTTATTTCTATTTCTATTTCTATATGCATTTGGATATTTTGAATAATTGCTTTGTAATGATATAATATTCCTAAAAAAATAAAGAAATTGTAAAGTTTATTGTTATTGTTATAAATTGATATTTACATGTATTATGTCATTTTTTGAGTTAATTTTATTTTAATGTCTATTAAATGTGCCACATTACACTTTCATGTATAGACCATGAGCCATATATCCTTCATACACCAATGCTAATGACAGTACTTTAATACTATATACCCATTCTCTTATTTCATGAGAATTGAAATGTCAGCAAAATTGTTGTCTCCCTATACCAACTAGTCCTTGTTAAATAACAATTAACACCCCTTTCATACATGTGATAGCTCCCATATTCTGCGGGAGTCTCCTGGATTCGACCCTTCAAAATGCAAGTCCCGGAATTGGTAGAAAATCTCCCGGATTCATAATCTTTGTCAAAAAGTTGAAATTACGTCCAATCTATCGACTTCCGGTATCGATTTTACCTAGGTACTTTCCCTGTGTTTATAATTAGCAACACATCAGATGATTACGCCTGTCAATCTACCTGTTAATCTACGACGCTTGGGTGATTTTGTATTGATTTTCAGCAATTAAATCTTAAAAACTAATCACTTTGTTTGTTTAATAGTAAAGTTTTTGACAGGGGTTCAGCATTTTTGAAATGGCTTCTCGTAAAAGACACTCGTCGTGTCCCGATGGACCAGCTAACCATAAGAAAATTAAATACGCCTGAAAATTTCAAGAAAAGTGGAAAATAGAATTTGACTACATCACCAATAGTGATAAAGGGGAATCGTATGTGTACTGCACAGTATGCAATTCGCATTTTGGTATCACATACGGAGGTAAAAACGATGTACAAAGACATGTTACATCAACGAGTTATAAGCAGAATTCCGTTTGCGTCGATAAGACAGACATTTTCTTGAAAAAGACAACTACTCTAGATGAGAACGTTCGCAAGGCTGAAGTGTTATTTACATATTTCATTGCAGAATGTTGGTCATTGTGTTATATACTACATTTTATATTGTATTTGTAGAACTAAAAAGATGTTTTTCATGCATATAAGTATGAATATGTACATAAATTAAACTATAGAAGAGTAAAAGTTGTTAATAAATACGTCGATAAAAAATCTCCCTGATCAGACCCCCAATCTCCTGGTTTTTTAAGGCAAATCTCCTGCAAAGACCTGCTGACATTATCACATGTATGCCCTTTTATAACAATAATTTACTTCCTTGTCTATTTATAGACTGCTTAAAAGATTTGTTAGAAATGTTTTGTGAAACCTGTCACTTCTAAACCCATCATTAACTGTACATAAACTAGACATAAAATTTTGTCCATATTTTGCTTTTATTTCTTTATATATTTAAGCTGTTTGATCTGAAATCTCTATTTCAATATTACATGTTGAAAAAAAAACATGTTCCCTAATTTAATAAACCAGGTTGTACAAAATTTAGATGTAAACGAACATGAAAGAAATTGTATCTGAAACTTAAATTAGAATCGGCAATTAAATACAAAACGTAACTGTGGTTAAATTGTTGTTCTTCATAGCATGGTAGCCATAAGATCTTCAATGGTGAGCAGGGCTGTCGTGATCATATAGTAGTTAGATTTACAACTACCCATGCAATCAATGCCTAACATCACTAATGTTGTGAGTTCGAATCCCGCTCAGGCGAGGCGTACTCGATACAACATTATGCAATGAAGTTTGTCAATGACGTGCGGCAGGTTGGTGGTTTTCTCCGGGTACTCTGGTTTGCTCCACCAATAAAACTGACCGAAACGATATAACTAAAATATTGTTGAAAGTGGCATTAACCACCCTAACCCCAATCCTCATTGATAAGCAGACCTCGTGATCCAAAGACCATATATTAAAGTACCAACATTTGGTGATTAAGATACATTTTTCCTTGGTAATCGAGTATTTTGTGTAACTAAAAATAATAATTTCTTGTATTTTTTGTCTTTTTAGGAAATTTAGAGAATCTGACAACTTTGAAAGTGGATGACAACTGCTTAGTTTCTCTGCCAACTACAATTGGAGGGTAATTCAATAATATTATTTTTTGAAATACAGTTTTTTGACTGAAGTGAACAATTGTTATAAAACTCACGGGAAACAAAAACGAGCACACATGCAAAAAACAAAAAAAGCAAATACCGCTTGTGTTTCTTGAAATTCTACAAAGTTTTCATCTAAATATAAAGAACAATAAAAGGAATATCTAGAAATCATGAAGAAATCTTATAATTACATCAAAATTAACATTTACAATAAATCTGAGTGTTAATTTTAATTCGGTTTAAATATGGCTCTCAGTAAATTCATCAGATGATTTAAAATGGAATGAGATTTATTTCTAACAAAATAAAGATCTACTTAGGAAAAAAGACAGGAATGGGATTATATTAATCGATTTAACACAGTAGCAATTTTGTACATGTCCTACGCAAGGACCTACATTTACATTGGCATCTATCATTGTCTTTTCTGTTTATAGAATTTGATGTTTGCCAGAAGAGTTGTTTATGTTATTGAGGGTTGTTTATATTGTCTTCCATTACTGTTAAACTTCCATTGTCAAAATCATATCTAATGATCTTGATCAAACATATTAGTGACTGTTTACTTATATTTTTCAGATTATTGTCTCTGTCAGAACTAAATATTAGTGCTAATGATTTAGAGGACATTCCTGCCAGTTTAGGACTGCTAAGGAACATTAGAACATTGTATGCTGATGAAAATTATCTATCTTTCATACCATCAGAGGTAAGATGGATGTCTATGTTAATATTCTCTTTAGAATGGCCTGGTTCTGTCTTAAAGACTACTTGGTCAGTATGAATTCAGTGCATACTTTTGGAGGGTTAGTGTTATGGTGTTTAGTGCCACCTTCAATAATATTTCAGTTATATCATGGTGGTCAATTTTATTGGTACCGGAGTAGCCGAAGAAAACCACTGACCTGTCGCAAGTCACTGACAAACTTTATCACATAATGTTGTATCAAGAACACCTCACCATGAGCGGAATTCAAACTCACAACTTAAGTGGTGATAGATACTGATTGCACAAGTAGTTGTTAATCCAACTACCATGCGATCACGACCATTACGGCCCTGTCTCTTTTGATTTTAGCACACTGTTGTAATAAATTACCAGTCTTAAGACATTATTCTAAACCTTATTTTCGGAAATAAGTGTGAAAACCCATTGTTAAATTGAGAAACTTCACATATTTAGAAATGCTGGTATGCTTTTTGATTTGCCGTTCAAATTTGAATAAAAACATTTGGTAGACATATTGACATGTTTAATGTGTTGTTTCTTAATCATTTCTTGCCATATATATCTACAATGTATATGTACCTGTTTGTATGATTTACAAAAACAAATATTGTTTGATCTAAGCTTGAAGCCTAATAAAGTCCATGGTGATTTGTTTTAGACTAAAAGTGTACTATAAGTTTACCAAGTACAGAGAGATAAAAATGTGGGAATTTTCCTACATGCCAAATGTATAAAAAATTACATTTTTTTAATTTTATGTATACAAAGTGAGAAAATTTATTTTATATGCAGATTTATAAAGTTTTGTGTGATTAGAATCTAATTCACAGCATTTAATTTGCATAATTTACAAATTTAAGCAATTACATATTCATAACACACTGTAAATTGTACGAGTATATTTTAAGCTGTTCATGACTCATATCTGTTCTCTGTTGATTGTACAGTGGATTAAATTGCACTTTATATTTTCTTTCTTGAAATCATAATATACTTCAAAACTTTTTTTTATGTATTATATTGAATTAGATAATCTATTTGAAAATATATATTATGTAACTTTCTGTAGATGACTACTGTCTTTTGCACAGTAGGTCTATGTGGCTTGTTCACGTCAGTTAGAGAATATTATTTTTGAAGGCACTTCCACCCTTCCACAAATTGGACCAAAAAAAAACATGTAGCCATTATTCTGAATATTAGATATGAATTATAGAATTAAAATCATATTTTGTAACATTTTTGCAATATGAAAGAAGAGTGATGCAAAATATGGATTCAAAGGTATACATATGAATATGTCAAACATATGAATCTGAAAGCAGAAGTTTCTTTGGTCAGTTTGATTTGAAGAATCTTGTGTTATTAAAAAATAAGAAAATATATATAATTTTAATTTCAGCTTGGAAGTTGTAATGGTATAACTGTGTTGTCTTTGAGGGGTAATAAGTTGGAGTATATCCCTGATGAAATTGGTCGTATTCCAAGGCTACGAGTATTAAACCTTAGTGATAACAGATTAAAATGTCTACCATTTACTTTCGTCAAACTGAAAGAATTACAAGCTTTATGGCTGTCAGAGAACCAGGTGAGTTCATAAATTATTTATTTATCACCTTTTCTGACTTTTAGTGATGGTGGTAAGATTTCAATTGTTTATCTTTTCTTCTCCTGCTCTTCCATGCAGTAGGTCTGGTTTCTCATGCACTTGAACTGGTAACCAACACATTCTTTTCTTCCACTGCTCTTCCATGCAGTATAGTAGGCCTGGTTTCTCATACACTTGAACTGGTAACCACCACATATTTTTTCTTCCACTGCTCTACCATATAGTAGGTCTGATTTCTCATGCACTTGAACTGGTAGCCACCACATATTCTTTTTACATTATAGTACAGTGTGTGAAACTAAATTTTGTGGTATCATAGATCAATGTCTATTTTACATAGACCTCACTGTATATTATATACAAAAATTTTAAAATTTGACATAGACCAGCTTGACTTTACATAGACATTGTGATTCTCTATAGGTATACAGCTAATTTTGCACACTGTAATATTTTGAAATTATTTTTTTATGATAACTGTTTTGATAATCCCACATCTAGGTTAACGTTGATAAGTAAGGGTAATAACAAAATTACCGCACTCCGAACAGTCTATCTTCTAAAGGGAAAGTCAAAACTCATAAGTATATAAACAGACAAAATCAGTCAACAACCGGAAAACTGGGAAAACCGTAATTATTCTGAATTGGTATAGCCAAACCTCCCGCTTTTATGTTTCATGAGGAGATCATGGTGAGTGAAGCATTCTCCAGTAAGATATAAAGATTATCACTCACTCACTAGGCTGTCCCTTCACTTTTAAGTGGCCCTTCATCTAGTTGCAATTTCTTCTACATTTTTCCAACAACTAAAATATGTTTACCGTAATCTAGGAATGTAACAAGATTGCTTTGTTTATTTCGTACATTACATAAAAGATTGTACAAACTAATTTTAAATTTGACATAAAACAAAATCATTAAGACTTGAAGTGGTAGATAAGATATATAAAATGGTTACTTAGAAGAGAAAAAATACCATGTCACAAAGCTTACACCTTATTATGATAAGTTAAAATGTGTAAGCATAAGACAAATTTATCTGTTTTAAAATGAAATTATTTTGTTTTGTTTATTTCAGTCAATTTGTTGACTTGCTATAAAAAGAAACATGACAAGTTAATTTATTACTTCTTTCAAACTCCAATGTTATTTACTGTATTTCCCTTTTCAGACAAGACCACTTGTCCAACTTCAATCTGATCATGACCCAGATACAGGAAGAAAAATTCTCACATGCTATTTACTCCCACAGGAACCAAGCAGTGACTCGGGAGGTAATTGTTATAATGTAATCTGTCATGCATTGACTCAATTTTGTATGAAAAAAACCCAACATATTTGCTAACTCCCTATACAATTTTGGAATGACAAGTTTGATTCATCAAATGCTACCAATGACATTTAATTTCATTTGTTAGCTCAAGCTTTCAAGTAGTATACCAGTAGACTTTAAATTATATGTACTTGAACAATAATTTACCAGTGAATATAGGGATCATCATGACCATATGGTATTTAGATTTACCTTCAGCAATCAGTGCCTATCTGCATTAAAGTTGTGAGTTCGAATTTCACTCATGGCGAGGTGCACTCGATACAACTTTATGTTATAAAGTTTGTCAGTTACTTGTGGCAGGTCGGTGGTTTCTCCAGGTACTCTGGTTTCTATCACCAATAAAACTGACTGCCACGATATAAGTATATATTGTTGTAAGTGGCATTAAACACCAGAACTCTTTCTCTCCAGTAATATGTAGGGAGTGTTGTTGCCACAAACGTGTGGTAGTTTCATTTACATCTACCTATGTAAGTAGTGTTTATCTCCTCTCAAATTGTTCGTATGATTCCCAACTGCAGTGAGGTGTACTTGATTCAACTTTATGTGATAAAGTTTGTAAATGACTTGCGACAAGTCTGCACCTTTCTCCTAGTAATTGCATAAATTATTAACTGATTTTCTGTATTATTAAATCAACAAAGTAAATGTGATAAGGTCAAATCACTGACTTTGAAAATTTAATATTTGGGTTTTTGATTTACAGAATTGATGGTAAATTAAAAAAAAAATGGTAACTTATTTTGGGTTTCAAAGGTCTCTTAGAAAATTTTACTTTCACTTTTAAGTTATATGTCATCTTTATAATCTTTATAATAACAAATTTTGGAGAAGTCAAATTATTGGTTATTGTATAAAATAATTTTTAAGAAATTGGTATTATCATAAGGATTTTATAGAATGGTTGTAAGAAATATGTAATTAATACTAAAAATTGTATTTTAGTACAGTTATGTTACTAATGGATTAATTATGTAGTAAATGTATTTTCATTGGTAAAGAAAAAATAATTAGGTGAAGGTGATCTGTATTTGGTAGCATGATATAGTATTTTCCAAGTGTTTGAGACGACATATAGATTATAATTTTGATGGCAGATATAACTCTGCTATTGCAGAAGTTAATTTGTTAATAAATAATAGTCCTATGAGAGCTGAATGATGCATAATTTAGTTCCTAAATAATATAATATATTAAATATAGATTCTCCTTCAGTTGCCCGTGGGTTACGATATTTCTCCACTCAAGAGAGTTAAATTAAAAATTTTAACCACAAGCCGTCAGGCGAGTGTTTAAATTTTTTAATTTAACTCTCGAGAGTGGAGGAATATCGTAACCCACATGGGCAAATGAAGTAGAATTTGTTTCTCCCATTATTTAACGCGAACTTTATATCAAAATTTGAAATTAATGCGGGGAAAAGCACGAGACATTTTAATCCTCTAGAGGATTACAGATTTTCCAGCACTGGTTCAGCGGGGTTAAAACGCTGTAATAATGGGAGAAAACTAATTCTCTCGCAGACATATGTAACCGTAGCTGAATTTGGCTATCCCGTTTAGGCCCTTTTATTTACTTGCTCCTAAAGTCTTTTATATTATTTGGCCTTCCAGTCTTTTGATAATGAGCGTGCTAGACGAATATTATTCCAGAAACATGTAATTTGCACTAAATTAGATATCTGCACTTTTATTAAGTTGTCATATTTTTTCGGCAGTTTCGTTGACAAGTAATTGTTGAATGGCTGCAAATCTTAGAGAAATAATATGGCTTACAACATATACAATAACTGTGACCTATTTTATTTATGTTCACATCTTTCTTGTTCACCAAGAATGTAAATGACTCCATTGTTTATTAGCAGGTGATAATGGTGGTGACACAGACAGCTTTCATCCCTCAATCTGGGACGAGGAAAGAGAAAGACGACAGCAGATTCATTTTGAGTTCAATGATGATATCAATGATAAGGTATACTATCAGTTATGACAGAGATTTTTGTTGGAAGTCAGATGAAGGTACATGTAATTTCTCAAAATTGATAGTGAGTTATTGGACTTGACTCTTAAGGTTTCATACGGGGAAAAGGTATGGTAAATCAGACAAAATTGAACTGGGTCCAGGTCAATAAAAAGTTGTGTCCCTTTCAATATTTTAAATGTGTTAAAATTTTCAAATTTCTGTTCCCTCATACTTCAAAATCCTGTGTAGAAGAATTGAAGTTTCTTCTAGATGTTGCAGCTGACTTCTATGACTTGATGTATGTATGGGGAAACTTGATTATTATATAACCGCAAAATTTTAGGGGTCATATTATGATGTGGCGCTGTCGTCGTCGTCCGTCTACAAAATGGTTTCCGTGTGACAATGCGAAAAAAGGCATTGTCAGTATAAAATATATCCTCACTGTATCATATAAAATGCACTTTCCTGTTATGATTTAAAACTTACGAAACCTACATTGCACATGGCTTCATATTGTCTAGCATTCTGTAGAAGTAGTTTTAATAATATATATAAATTTACATGACATTTTGTCTTCCTCTTGCAATATTTTACTAAATATTATTGTTCCTATTATGTGCAACTAATTAGGGCTTCTCACCGCTTGCGACTTGAGAAGCTCTCTTGTTATTTCATTGATTGGGCTTGTATACCTTGCATTGGGAAGATTTTGCATTTTGACATCAATTTTTCAAACCTGCATGCACAGTTTAGACCAACAACTGATGTATATTACGATTCAGTTTTTCATTAGTGCTCATTGATGCATGCATAGTTTTGAATGAAATTGATTATTGTTTTGAGAAAATATGCTTAAAATGTATGTCTGGGTACTTGTTTATTATATTACTAACCCAATATGTTTGCTGCTTGTTGTATGAATAAAAATTCTGGATAAGAAAATATAAATTGCTGTTAAGCTTCTTAAATTCTATATCATTGTCAAATATATACTTTGTATATATTTTCAAAATTGACTAAATTATTTTCAGTTGTTCTTTGAAAGACTTTCGATATACTCAGATTTTGAATTTTAAAAATAAAAAATATTTTTCAGCTTTAAATGATATAATAAATTATTGGCAATCATTTATTCATGTTTTCTGACAAAAATGATTTTCACATTTCTTGAAATAACGTAAAACACAAGCAGCAAACCTAAGTTGTCAGTTGTTTTGTCTGTTAACACGCCTGGGTTGTTGCAGGATAAACTAATTCGACATCCAACCCCTTACCCTAAAGAGATGAGGGAAAAGAATAGGCATGTACAAAATTTAGCCATGAGGAAAAGAATGGTGGGAGGTTCTGTAACATGGAATGATGGAACAGAAAACAAAGCATTTTCTGATGGAGAGGTAACACACGTTTTAAGTTATAAAATATTTAGAAATGAAAATCAAAACTGGATTTCATCTTGTAAATTGTTTTCGAAAAAAACTCCCCCCAAAAAAAACGAAGTTATTTAATTAATTTTGGTGATTGGACTGTCAAACAGGTTGGTAAAATATCACATTAATAAGTCATGAAAACATGTCTTATTTATAATTTTTGAAAAGGTACAAAGCCAAGTTCAGACACATTAGAAAAACCCCAATTTCCAGTATGTTGGAAGCAGTAAATTTGTCAGTTTTTATTAGCTCACCTGGCCGAAGGCCATGTGAGCTTTTGTCATGGGTAAGCGTCCATCTATCTGTCCGTCCGTTAGCTTTTCACATTTAACTCTTCTCCTCTGAAATCGCTGAACAGATTTCAACCAAACTTGCCATAAATGTTCATTGGATGGTCCTCTACCAGATTTTTGTTTTTGGTGTAGATCGGAAATTCAACATGGCTGCCAGGGCCAATAATGTGTTCTGATTGGTTGAAACCTTGAAAATCTTCTTGTCAGAAACCACTTAACCAATTGAATTGTGACTTTGCAGGAATGATCATTGGGTGGTCCTGTACTAAAATTGTGAATCGTTTGCCGATCGGAGATTCAAGATGGCCGCCATGACTCGACTTAGTTTAACATTGGACCCTATGGGAATTTCACATTTTCATCTTTTTTTCTGAAACCAGGAAACAGATTGGAACCAAACTTGGCAGAAATGTTTATTAGATGGTCATATACAAGATTTTTGTTTTTGGCACTGATCGGAAATCCAACATGGCTGCCAGGGCCCATAATGTGTTCTGATTGGTTGAAATTTTAAAAATCTTCTTGTTAGAAACCACTAAGCCAGTTGAATTGTGACTTTACAGGAATGATCATTGGGTGGTCCTGTACTAAACTTGTGAATCGTTTGCTGATTGGAAATTCAAGATGGCCGCCATGACTTGACTTAGTTTTAACATAGGACCCTATGGAAAAAATGTTTAAAAGTCTTCTCCTCTGAAACCAGCATGTCAATTTAAAGCAAGCATGGCATGAATGGTCCTTAGTTGGTCAACTTTCAAAATTATGTCCTGTGAGCCCGACCTCCATCCAAGATTGCCGCAGTCAGCGGACATAGTTTTAACATAGGACCCTATGGGAAAATTGTTTAAAAGTCTTCCCTCTGAAACCAGTCAGCCAATTTAAAGCAAATATGGCATGGATGGTCCTTGGGTAGTATACTTCTAAAATTGTGTCCGGTGACTACTACCTCCATCCAAGATGGCTGCCATGAGCAGACATAGTTTTAACATAGAACCCTATGGGATTTGAATAGTAACTTAGATGTATTCGGCATGCAGACATTCTTAAGAGGACTTAGTTATGTCAGGTGAGCGATACAGGCTCATGTGAGCCTCTAGTTTAGATATAGATATAAAATGAATTCAAGATTTGATTTGAACCAGTCTATTCAAATTTTCATTTCGAAGATTGAAGACGTTAGTATCACTTCTAAAAGTCTAAACTCCATTTACTGTATTAAAAGTTAAAATGCTATAAATTGAGAAGCGTAAAATAATTGCCTCATTTACTGTAAATGTACTTGGCTTACTTGGTGTAATTTTATTGACAAGAGGTACAGCTTTTTATTATTCTGTATATATTATATTACATACTATTCCATATTTGATGGACTTGAAGCATATTTTCTTTTAATTCTTGTAACCTATGTTTTTTCCTCTAATTTTTTTTCACTCAAAGGAGTGTTACCTAATATTTTGATATTTGTTTGAATGTGTGGATCCCCGCACACTTTTTCATCCACTTTCTATGAAAATATGTACTTTCTCATGTCCATCAAGTATAACATGGTGTATGGGTGTATATTATAGCATGGCATTAGGACTACTAATAGCATGTCAGATTTATTACTGCACCATCAAGCGTATCATAGTGGGTATTGCATTCAAGGGTAATAACATTCTCTGTCTACAAAATGTACTTATATGACCTTTCAGGTGCAATTCTCATGCAGTTCTCACGATGAGCACCGGTTCTCCGGCCCATGACCAGTAAAACTTTGTTCAGACAAGTACATTTTTCAAATTTTTATTTAGATACAGTGGAACTTGTGCAATCCGACACCTGAGTTTTCCGACATCCTGTGACATCCGACAAAAATTTATGGCTCCAAAGTATTTCTGTTTACTAAAATAAAACCTGAGTATTCCGACATCCTGTACAATCCGACACATTTCCCTGGTCCCTTGGTGTGTCGGATTAGACAGGTTCCACTGTATATATAAAAATAAATTCCAGAATTTGATTCGGACCAGTAAATTCAAATTTTCATTTCAAGGACTGCTCATGAGATCAAGAACAACAATAAATGCACTGTACCATAACTTTTGTGTTTTTTTCCTAGGTTCCAAGCATATTTTGTTTTCACTTGTAAAAGCAATTATTATATGATCAGGATTCAATGAACTGGAATAAGTAGAATCACAATATATCTACTTCAAGGAAAGTAAAAAGTTTAAAATTGTTTTAGGATTGTCCAGCTCAAGACAATTAATTTATAATACAGTATATTATAGTAAATATTGTTAGACATCTTTTGATAGATCAGAAAAAAGTTTAGTTATTATGATACTGGAATTTCAAGATATTATTCCCATCTATTCTTTACTTCTATGAAAAGAAAGTTTAAAAGTGATGGTTAACAATTTCACCTATATCAACAAAGCGAACTATCACCTCTCTGACTCTCACCTCAAGTCATTGAAAATTGAAAAAGGACCATGATATATTATGTTGGAAATCCAAGGTTTGGGCAAAACACAAAATTACAGCAAGGGATAACTTGTTAATGGGACCCCAACCCTCCCCTCTAGATAATTGGAACTTCAGTGGCAATACATGTACATGTATAAACAAATGATAAAAAATCAGCACAGCTTCACTTCCACTCAAAAAGACATGTACGATCACAAAAATGAATGACAACATAAACATGGACAGTACAATAGCAGGTGTCAAGTGAATGACAACATAAACATGGACAGTACAATAGCAGGTGTCAAGTGAATGACAACATAAACATGGACAGTACAATAGCAGGTGTCAAGTGAATGACAACATAAACATGGACAGTACAATAGCAGATGTCAAGTGAATGACAACATAAACATGGACAGTACAATAGCAGGTGTCAAGTGAATGCTTGTAGTTAATTGACGACTAGTAATAACTAATATGTTGGTTAAAGACTATATGTTGTATTACTCTGAGGACAAAAAACTCATAACTGATACTTCTGGCAGATTTAATACACTGGAACCTGTCTGATCTGACGCACCAAGGGACCAGGGAAATGTGTCCGATTGTACAGGATGTTAGAACCTGTCTAATCTGTCACACCAAGAGACAATGTGTCAGATTGTACAGGATGTCAGAACCTGTCTAATCTGTCACACCAAGATACAATGTGTC
>MJUT01023798.1:378733-389868 GCA_002080005.1 Gigantidas platifrons
TACAGGATGTTAGAACCTGTCTGATCTGACACACCAAGATACAATGTGTCAGATTGTACAGGATGTCAGAACCTGTCTAATCTGTCACACCAAGAGACAATGTGTCAGATTGTACAGGATGTTAGAACCTGTCTAATCTGTCACACCAAGAGACAATGTGTCAGATTGTACAGGATGTTAGAACCTGTCTAATCTGACATACCAAGAGACAATGTGTCAGATTGTACAGGATGTTAGAAAACTCGGGTTTTATTTCAGTAAACAGAAATACTTTGGGACCATTAATTTTTGTCCGATGTCACAGGATGTCGGAAAATTCAGGCGTCGGATTGAACAAGTTCCTCTGTATCAATTAATCATAAACATTTTTATACACCTATTAATATAATTGAAGCATATTTAGATATACAAGTTCCTCTGTATCAATTAATCATAAACATTTTTATACACCTATTAATATAATTGAAGCATATTTAGATATACAAGTTCCTCTGTATCAATTAATCATAAACATTTGTATACACCTATTAATATAATTGAAGCATATTTAGATATACAAGTTCCTCTGTATCAATTAATCATAAACATTTTTATACACCTATTAATATAATTGAAGCATATTTAAATATACAAGTTCCTCTGTATCAATTAATCATAAACATTTTTATACACCTATTAATATAATTGAAGCATATTTAGATATACAAGTTCCTCTGTATCAATTAATCATAAACATTTTTATACACCTATTAATATAATTGAAGCCTATTTAGATATACAAGTTCCTCTGTATCAATTAATCATAAACATTTTTATACACCTATTAATATAATTGAAGCATATTTAGATATACAAGTTCCTCTGTATTAATTAATCATAAACATTTTTATACACCTATTAATATAATTGAAGCATATTTAGATATACAAGTTCCTCTGTATCAATTAATCATAAACATTTTTATACACCTATTAATATAATTGAAGCATATTTAGATGTATCTA
The DNA here is from genome assembly GCA_002080005.1 of Gigantidas platifrons. Taxonomy (NCBI): domain Eukaryota; kingdom Metazoa; phylum Mollusca; class Bivalvia; order Mytilida; family Modiolidae; genus Gigantidas; species Gigantidas platifrons. Next base: position 379,738 of record MJUT01023798.1, read on the forward strand.
ATAGAAGCCATTCTTTTAATGTACAATTTCAGGTGTCTCCTGGTAGTGTTGATCCTAACGATGTACAGATAAGAGAAGCTAGGATATCTAAACCCTCCTCCCCTTCACTCCACGAAACACATAGACTATACCGATATGACAAGGTAACGTAATGACTTACAAAGTGAATAGTTAAGCTAAATTGCCTAAGGGTTTATTAACAATATTTTTTCCAATTTGGAACCACAGAGAGACAATATGAGAAATTGTCATTGAAGATTACACAAAAACATATTGATGCATCTTTTTGTGTAAATTAACAAAAATGTAACAGATAAAAGCATATGTTTTATTATAAATTATTGCATATAGCAATTTACAGATTGAATTCTATAGCCATTGAAACATTTCCATACAATATGTTATATGCAGTCTCAGGAAAGGGATAGAATAAAAATTTATTAACATGCAAGCCACTTTTATTATAATAATAATGTTTATATCTTTTTATGTATTCCAGGAAAAATTGGCAAAAGATAAAGCTAGAATGCATCATAGACAGAATTCACCAGAGCGTGACTTGACCCTTGACCTATCACAGATCAGAATTTCAAAAGACAGATCAAAGAGACGCAGTGGTGAAATTTCCCCTGATTCAAGGTCACTAAATAATCATAGAAAAGGTATGATGAAATCATTGGTCACGGTGATAATTATTAAAATTAATTTGAAATTATGGTTTTCTCATAATAAGGCAGTGGAGAATGTATGTAGTTGACCTCTCTAGAAAAGACAGTACCAAGATATCATGGACATTTTGCTGTCTCCTTTCTTCTTTATATGTGATAAAGTTCTTTAGTGACTTGTGGCAGATCGGTGGTTTTTTTCCCGGGTACTCCAGTTTCCTCTACCAATAAAACTTACCACCACGATATATCTTAAATATTGTTGAAAGTGATGTTAAATACCATAACCCTCAACCTTGTTCTTTATAGAATACATGTACCATAAAATAAAATGACAAAATAGATACACATTTTTCCTTAAGAGGTACCACTCACCCAGTCCAAATGATTTATAATAACATTCAAAACATGTATCTTGATAAATAAAATTGTTATTAAAAGAAAGTTTAAATAGTGATGGTCAACAATTCTGCCATTATCAACAAAACAAACAAACCCCTCTCATCCTATATTGAATGTTAAGTAAAGATCATGATATATGGCTTTGGAAGTCCAGGTCCTGGTGTATACATATAGATTCTTCTTCAGTTGCCTGTGGGTTACGATATTTCTCCACTCAAGAGAATTAAATTAAGATTTTTAACCACAAGCCGTCGGGCGAGTGGTTAAAATTTTTAATTTAACTGTTGAGAGTGGAGAAATATCATAATCCACATGGGCAACTGAAGGAGAATTTGTTTCTCCCATTATTTAACACAAACTTTATTTCAAAATTTGAAATTAATGCGGGGAAAGACACGAGACATTTTAATCCTCTAGAGGATTACAGATTTTTTCACCACTGGTTCAGCGGGGTTAATACGCTGTAATAATGGGAGAAACTACTAATAAATAACTTTGTAACAAGTTATTTATTTGTACATACAATATTTGATGTGAAACAAGGAAATGCATTTCTAAGATCTCATTTAATTTAATAATTTTTCAGGTAAAGACAAAGGAAAGAAGTCTGATGAAGATGATGGTGGTTTCTCTGAAAGGGAGAATTCTGGTCGACACTCTTCATTTGGCTCAAATTCAAATGTATCTCATAATCACGAATATTCACGATCTGGCAAATCTCCACAGCAGTCACCAGGTTTTGCATATGCATCGCCACAAGAACTGACAAAGTCATTTTCACAATATGGTTATGCACCGTCATATCCAGCACAATCTAATCATAGAAAACATCGAAAAGCACATGATTACGAATCTGACACGGGTTATAGAAGTGAAACAGAAGTTACACGATATCGTCGCCAACAAATGTTGCAACAATATGGTGATTATAATAGTGATAGGGACATAACTCCCTGCAAACGGAGGGGAAAAGATGGATATTCAAGTGATGTGGAAGGATATTCGCAAAGGGCGCAAACTACAGCATACAGGGTGCAACAGCAGCCATTACAAAATCAGTCAAAATCAAATAGTCTTCCGTATAATTTGAACAATAATTCTCAAAATGTTGGTCGGACTTCACAACAATTAGATCATGTGACTAGGACACAAGTGGAAAGTGCGAGTCGGAGGCCACAGTCAGATTATGTGAATAGGACACAAAATATAGAAAATGTGAGTCGGACACCACAGTCAGATTATGTAACTAGGACACAAAGTATGGAAAGTGCGAGTCGGACGTCACAGTCTGATAATTTAATAAATAGGACACCGCAAGTTGATAATTCAAATCGTATTCCACAAGTTGAAAATAGATCTCCACAAATATCGAATAGTCGTCGAGTCATTGTGCATAATGACGAATTGTATGCACGACAAATGCAGCATAATATTAGTAATAAGATTCCCAGTGATAACAAAAATGTAATGAATTTGGCATATCAGCCACCATCACCGAGTCAATTTCATCGAAGTAAAATTATGGACCAAAGTACACCTGTCTCATCTGATCCTCCATCAAGTTTTGCATTCAATACCTCAAGGTCAAGGTCAAATAGTGCTAGTGGTAGTAACGATGATAATGAAAATAGAAATTCTGATTGGAGGAAAGATTTATATAGTGATCAAGTGTCATCTCAAGGTCATCCTAGTATGGTAAGTTGGTTTTAATGAAGGTCACTTCCGGTGATCCCTGTTTAACAGTTTTTTTCTCCTCAGGAATTCTAAAAAAAATGTTTAACAGTTACAGTTATTATTATCAGGAAAACAGAACATCATGAAAGAATAAAAAGAGATTTTCAGTGTATTATGAAAAGAAAGTTTAAACAGTAATGGTCAACAATTCCACCAATATCAACCAAACGAACAATTTTCCCAATTTGTGTGTTCTCTTGTCATGTTTATGCTTGTGAATTATTATTATATTTTTAGGCACAAAAAGGTAGTACTGCAACAGACAGACCACCACCATACAAACCGGCACCCCCCTACTTACAGGGAGCTATACAGAAAAAGCTACCTCAAACTCCACACAGGACTTCTCCTTACGATGTATATAATTATGATAAAAGGACCAGTAATTCTCCTATTATGTATCAACGCATTAATGAAATCCCAAATTCAGATAACTGTGATAATAAAGTGGATCATCGGACTCGAGGTTACCATGGTAACCAATATCAAACAATTTTTCGTCAAAATGATTATTCATGTCAAGACAATATGTATAGTGCTAATTACGGAAATGAAAATTTAAGGACTCCAGAAATGTCCAAAAGAAGTATGACTCCTTTGTCTCAAATGAACCCTGAAAGGTCAAGGACACCAGGGTCAGTAAATGGTGATGAGAGACTGAACTCTAGAGACTCGCCAAGAGAGTCTGGTTATGGAAGTCGGGAACAGAGTAGTCACCGGAATTCACCAAATGACAGCAATCATTCACATAAACATTACTACGACTCCTACAATAATTCAGGGTCATACTTTGACCCCGGTGATAGTCGTAACCCTACAATGTCAACATATGATGATGTAGAGATGTATAAATCTGATGAACCGTTATCTCAGGTGTCTCAAGTATCTAGTTCTTCTGACAGTGGTTATCATCAAACTGCAGCATTTGATCAAACAGATTCTCCTTCTAAATACTCAGGTACTTATAAAAACAAAATTGAAGAATACTTATACTTAAGAACCAAAATATCTAAACCCATTCATATTACAATCATTCACAGAATATTCATTCATGTAACAATTATTCACTGAATATTCATGTAACAATTGCAATCATTCATTGAATATTCATGAAACAAATCATTCACTGAATAATTATTCACTGAATATTCATGTAATAATTGCAATCATTCATTGAATATTCATGAAACAAATCATTCACTGAATATTCATGTAAAAATCATTCACTGAATATTCAAGTAACAATATCACTGAATATTAATGTAACAATCATTCACTGATTATTAATGTAACAATCATTCACTGATTATTCATACACATTAAAGCTGTTTGTACAACACTATATACTTTTGTACATGCACAACTAACTATGGTAGATGCACATGTGGATCCAAAAATGTGGATGATCATCAACAGAATTTAACAAATAAACAAAAAACGTGTTCCACGTTACAAAGTGAAGGGGAGATATAATTGAATACTGTTATTGATCCAACAGTCATGGTGAGTGATTATTCAATTATGAGCATAACTTGTACCCTAAAGTGATAAGAAACTGCCCATATCCTGTAAATAAGCAAAAAAAAAACAATGCATCATCTAATATATGAAACATTATGTACTAACTATTTAACCATTTGTTTTACAGGTGTTTTCATACCTGTTGATTCTCAATCATCACACTCGCCTTTCACTTTTATACGACACCCTTATCCTGTCAAACCCGTCTATTTTTGATTTAATTTGTTAGTATCATTATCAAACTGCATGTTTTTTATAAAACAGCTAAACATGTATATAATATCAGACATTATCACTAGTATCACAGCTTGTCCTATCAGACTGGCTGAGATACTAGCGATAATGTCTGTCCCGACCTTCAAAACTGCTTCAAAAAATTATTGTAGTCAATAATGTACATACGTTTAGTTAAAATTTGATAAATATCACAAATTTTGACTCATATACTGGGATTAACATTTTATAGCATACACCACTGAAGCTTTATTTTTGTACAACTGAAATAAAAAAAAAATAACTCTCACTCACATTATGTTCATTTTTTCCGGTCAGACAAAAATCTTTTCAGTCAGACAAAACCTACAAGACTGTCTGACATTACATTGTATGTTAGACAGGGGCTTTGACAATTTGGTGCAGACTGCTTTCTTGATCTTGTTAACCCAGTAGTTAAAGTTAAAGAAATTTAATACTAGATGGAAGAGAATAAAATAAAAAACACATTTAAAGGGAGATAAGTGCTACATATACAGTGTATATAAGTTAGTACACATATGGATAGCTTCAAAAAGTATTGTACATTATAAAATAAAGTGAAAACTGTCGGAGGCTTTATAAGCAATCTTTTAGAAATGTGTAAAAATACAAATACTAGTCATTGTACAGGACTTGAATCATGGAAATTGACTTGGCAATATATTGAGTAGGTGATATAGAGACATTATTTATGCATGATCATGAGTGTGCAGGTTAACAAAATTGTAACTTTAACCAAAGTAGAGAAATCGGTGTAAAAGACATTTCTTGACAGATTCTAAAAATATGTGATCACAGATTCTAAACATGTAAATGAATGCAATATTGTTTCAGTCTGGTTCTTGTTTTACCTATTAATATGGTTTCTCATATGCTTTGTGCATGCATATACATTTCTATTTCTATTACACAGGGTATGGCATGCCACCCCCAACCAGAGCACCCCCAGATCCATCCTCATTCACCTCTTATTCTACCCCCAACACAAAAGACTTCCCATCAAGGGAACCAACTCCAGATCATTCATCAGTATCGTCATCATCAGTACCAGTTTACACACAGAGTGCCAAGAGACATGATAAGGTATGTTAGATATATCAGGGTAACTTAATTATGCTGCCAAGTCTTGTTCCAAGTATGTATTGGAGGGGATGAAGGTCACTATTTCAGAGAAGATGATAAATCTTAGCTATTTGATATCATATTAAGAAATTGAAATAACCTTGAACAGTTTCTTTCATCTGACCACAATATCATTTGGTAGTACTTGAGACCATGAAATACATTACAATGTAGTGATTTATCTCCCCTTACTTAGGTCGAAAAGGGAGATAATAAATAACCTTTCCTTTGTCTACAAGACCCAAGAAGATTGTTTTATAATACCCCCCTTTGCTAAAATTACTAATGTTTCTCCATGCACAGAATTCATTAGAAAATTTCCCATCATACTTAGAACATCTTATCTAATAGTTTAATTTACAAATACGAATAAACACAAAATCTGATTCTTATTCTTTAATATTGAATGAATTTTTGCTTTATAGATGTAGGCCTATGATATATAACACCAAAAACATGTTTTATGATGTATGGGCCATATGTCAGGAATGTTAATCTTATTACCGCCACAATATAACTGAAAATATTGTTGAAAGTGGTGTTAAACACCATAGACCATTTTTGTTATTATAAAGTGTGGTTCAATCAAATTAATGTTTTAAATTTTCTCCCAGTATATATTTGACACTTGTCTTTGTCTTTACAGAGAGAAATGTGAACAAATATAACCTGATATATAAAATAAATCTTTTGAGATACTTTCATTTTACAACCAATTAAATGTAGCAAGTACTCTCATCAACAATTTACAGTTTTTACTCATTAATGTTAATATGAGTGATTCTAAACCACATGTGTGTTCAAAGTAAAACAATACAGAGTGATGTTTATATAAAATCCATGTATTATCATTATCATATGCTTTCATCACTAACAGGTGTGTTATTGTTTCATTATGCTTAATATACAGTGGTCCTTCTCTTATCAGTCCACCCCTCCTGCAATGAGAAAGTGGCCTGTTAAGAGGAGTGGCTCCCTTGAAGGGGACAATTTAGTGGTATTTTATTATCTCATTGCATCTAAAATCTATCCTGATAAGCAGGGCTGGATTGACTTTTTGGGACCCCTAGGTTAATGAAATTATGGGGGCCCCTTTAGACGGAGCAACCCTCTAGCTGGCTTGCACCTATCTTGAATTTTTTTTATTCACGATGTATTTAAGTGGCATATACCTAGCTTGATTCCCCCAAGCTTGAAACCTATAGGATAATCTAGCCCTGCTGACAAGAGGGATGGCCTTTGGTGGGAAATGCCTTATAATATTGGGGAATACTGTACAATATTGTTCTGGAACAGTATATCTGTATGTATTTCATGAGCCTGTTTATAAAGTCATTCCAAGAACCAAAGACCTATGTTATATACTTCTGTTATATGTTGTTTTCTTTTTGTTTCTACAATTAAATTACAAATAAAAAAAAACACAAATCAAATTTTTTTTTCAAATTAAAAGAAAAAGAAATAAAAAAAAACAAAGTATTTTTTTTTTTTTTTACAAAAAGTCAAAAGTAAAAAATTGTGCTGCCTCTGTTTTTCCAGTTCCATGTAGCTATAACAAAGAACCCTGAGTTAGGTTTTAGTATCGCAGGTGGCATTGGTTCCCATGGTAACCCCTACAGAGCAGACGACAATGTGAGTGCCTCCTAACTCCTCACTGTGTGGACTAATCAGAACTAATTATATATTTCATGGTGTTGGGCTTCACTTTATGTTGTCATCATCATTTGTTATCTTATCATATAAAATCATTTTTCTGTTGTACTGTTCAAAATAATATCATTATTTTATATATTTCTTATGTATTTTAATACTTTTCCCTGTTTTGTACCCCTCTACTATTTCACATAATTATATCAATTTTAATGAACATTTTATATTTATATATAGGTTATTCAATTATTTTCCATGAACTACTCCGTGCTTTGCATTTCCACAATTTAATATGGCTTTAATACGCAGAAAATAATTGACTTTTCTGCAATTTTCAAAGTTATCATTTCCACAAAATTTAATTTTCATATTTATCCGTTTAGTTAACAGGATATTTGGAAAAGTAAAAAAATGTGTTGCGGAAATGATAAATTAAATCTTTAGAAAAAATTGTGTAAATGCAATGCAACCGAACTACTGTACTTTTCACCAATTTAACAATAGAACTATATGCTAGATAAAATCAGAAATATAACAATCAAAGCTGGAGATATATTTGAAATGGAGATATACACTTTTACTTGAAAATCTTATAATCCTCTTCTCTTTTTTCTTCAAATGATACCAGTCAAACTTATGATAAGAGTCTTAAGGTGGGAGTAATCAGAAAAAGACAGATTCAACATATGCCTGAATATACAACATTAATTCTTACACATTTCCCATATATCATGGGTAAATTGTTTAGTACAGGTTTCCACAGTACATGGGCATGTTTAAAAGTGCTGTAGTAACATATATCAGTCTTTTAAGCTGAGATTATCTTAGATGAAATAATCGCTAGATATTACATACTGTAGATCAAATTAATTTGACAGCTATTAATATTTTGGTTTTTAACTTAAACAGTAGTTTTCTGGTACAAATTATACATTTTTAAGATTATCTTCAATTTGACTACATATGCAATAAATTGAATATTTTGTATGTTTTTTTTTTATAATTTTCATTTTATTATAAGTCTCACGATTGTCGTAAATGTTTATATCACACAAAAATTAATTGGTTTACAGATGTTTTGAGGACTATTGATCTAATTGTCATTTCCTCCATAGACTTTTATAATAAGATGAAAAATATGTTCTAAGCTAACTATTAAAGCCAGATATATAATATGGATGTATATGTAACATGTACCAAAAAATATCTACTTGTTACTTGTAATACAAAAATCCCTAGTTTTAAAAGACAAAAATATTAATAAAAAATTACAAAAAAATGTTAAATGAAAATACAGCTTTAAGACAAAAGTGTTTAATAAAAAAAAATGCATGGTTTTAATTTTGCATGCATCACAAGTATTTATTTTACACAGTCTCAAAATATAATTTAAAGCATATATATTTTTTGTATTAATTGTCTTGTCATTAAATATTGATTGATTAATTGTTGTTTAACATCAAGTGGGCAACATTTTAGATATGTGACTGAAAGTGTTATGATTTAAAAATAAAATTGCAGTGGTCGAAAAAGATCAGTCATATTTATCATATCATTATATACTAGTATTCATGACATAGGGTCACTCGCATGTGACTCATAATGGGGTTACCTTAGATCTCCCACACCTCTACATATAAGTAAATGGGAGCATGTGATAGGTGTAATTTTAATTAGATTGATTTATCATGGTCTCATATATATAATATTTATTTTAAGTTGCTACTGTAAAAAGAAAACACTCTTAACACATGAAATGAAAAATAGACATAGCATGGAAAACCAATTTTCTTGTAGTTAATGATATTTATACTATAGGAATCATTTTTCAATTTAAAATAAAATTTAATACATGTAGTTTTTTTTATTTTTTTATTTTTTATTTTTTATTTTTTTTTTTACAATAACTGATTTTTAATTTTATTGGTTGCAGGGTATTTTTATAACCAAGGTATCATCTGATGGACCAGCAGCTATGTCACTTAGACCAGGTGATAAAGTTTTAGAGGTGGGTATTTGTCAATCAAAGCATCCTTAACAAAACTAATCTGATCTTGTACATTCAGAAACAAAGATGAAATAATTCTGAGCACAAATAAATTGTTTGTTACTCACTCACAAAAGTTGATTTTCATCATCAAATACTCCACTTAGCTGTCTGTAGCCATTTAATTTATCAAAGTGGTATTATAAAACCACAACAGCACTTGTGTAAAAACCTATGTGGTTTTTGACCAAACAAATTTTTTGGATTTCTTAGAAATTTTTTAATTAAAAGATGGACATTTTTCCTCCTTTCAAAAAGATTTTGTTACCTGATGAAATTAAATTAAGGCCATACAAAGTTAATTTCTTGGTTCTCAGGCCCGCCCGCATGTGGAAATTCGTCGCCGCATTGCCGATTTTATTGCAAAAATAGTAATAAAAAAAAAAATTAAATGCGGTAGCGCTGTACGTACGGAAAAAACAACCGCATCCATTTTTTCTCTTATATCGCGTGGTCGGTGAAACGCTTTAAAACGCATCATGCTTAAATGAGATTCAAAGCATCGTTATGACAATGTATAAATAAAAAAACGTGTTTCCGTTTGACATTTAGACAAAATGTCAATCGTTTCTGTGCAAATTCGGCACAAATGTTTGCCAGTTTTACCAGGGAACATAATAGGGGGCTTCTCCGAAGCTTGTACCTTATTGGAATTGTTTACGGAGATAAAAATGATATGTTGGGACCAGCGGATTGGACGTTTCCATAAAAATTAACCACTTGTGATGTTTCTGC
>MJUT01023798.1:390004-407825 GCA_002080005.1 Gigantidas platifrons
TTTTAACAAAATATCCAATTGTTTTTTGTTTTTTTGTTATTTAGAGTATTTTCCTTGTCTTTGTTCTTTAATAACTTCCCTCTTTTTAAGGATTCTTGTAATGGTAAATATTTAATTTAATAATTATATTTTTATGTTAATAATTGCTTCAATACCATTAGTTGCCTAACCCTAAAGGGGGGTAGGGGAGGGGGTATAGTGTTTAACACCACTTTTAACAATATTTCAGTTATAACATGGAGGTCAGTTTTATTGGTGGAGGAAACAGGAGTACCAAGAGAAACTTAATATTGTATAAAGAAAGTCTCCCCTATAATCATTTCTGAATGTACCTAGAATTTTATAGGATTTTGGTAGATTATACAGTTTTGTAGTACTAGTGTAGTTTTTAACATTCTGTAGATTTTAGATATAGAGATTTAACTTTTGTTTCACAATGCTTAAACAGGAAAATAACATTCTTAGATAGATTACTATGGTTTTTTTAAACTCCAAAAATGTATTTAAAAATGTTAAGCATACATGTTGCTTGAAATGTGGTCTAAAAAAATTATTATTTCAACAATTTCTTTTATGCATTGTAAAAATATGTTCTTTATTGTATTTTCATGAGCATTTTAAGTTCTGAGTTATCTTTTACCAGTGTTTGAAACCACAACACAAATTGCTCATCTGTCAAACCTCATACTCCAAAACAAATACATGTATCTATATTTTCTTCTTCTTCAAATATACCCAGGCCAACCTTAAAAAAATGTTGTTTGCCATTGCCGACTTGCACCTTTTTTGTGTGGGTAGGTACATGTAGGTAGGAAAAAAATTTTTTTATGAATATAAAATATATGAACAAAAAAATGATGCAAATACAGCTTTTAATTTGACATTCTAGATAAAAAAAAATTATTTCAAAACAGCAATAACATTTTTTGGGTAGGGCCAATTTTTTTTGGGTAGGTAGGCAACAGCAAACAAATGAAATTTTATTTTAGGCCCTATACATAATTAGTGACTATATTTAAACTCTGATATGTGTTAATTCTGATTATTTTCAGCCAGGAGAACAGTACACTCATTTTGATACTCGTTTCTTTTTCCCAATCACGGAGGACGAGAGTAAGAATGCTGACATGCTCCAATTAATTCCTTCGTCAAACATCATTAATTCATACTAATCCTCCATCTTGTCATTGTAATAACAAGCAAAAATAGCATACTCAATTTTATGTAATATATTGACAAACTGTGGGATGTTACTATTAATAGTTTCAAGTCTTTGAGGTTGGGTGTTTTAAAATTTGTAAATAAAGTATGTATATGGATGAGCATGCTCCAAATTTATATGGAGTTACTTATAAAATTTGTAAATAAAATATGTATATGGATGAGCATGCTCCAAATTTATATGGAGTTACTTACACAAAAAGAAATAAATGATAGGAAATAAGATTAATGTAAATTTTATATCATTATGTCACCCCTAGCCCTATATTCTTTTCTGTCCTGTCCTTGTGTCTGTATCGAAACTTCCCCTACAGTTTAAGGGGGAATTCCTCAAAACTAACATGTTTGCTTATTCCCATGTGAAGATTGATACATCGTTACAATTTAATCAAACCATTTTTGAAAGAGTTAATGCCCTTTTTTACTTGAATATATCATCAATATGTTTTCATGCTTGCCGATAAGCATACAATACACTGTTATAATTGCTCATATAAAAAAAATGAGGGGGAGGGGGCTTGGTTTTTGTGTCAGAAATAACCTTTTAATTGTGAATAGACATGAAAAGTTAATTATACCAACATATTTATATCCACCCGATTCGTCTCATCAGTGGTACTGATGCTAAATGGTTGAAAGCCCAAAATCAGTAGTCATAGCTCATTTGCCGATTTTCATTTTTATAGTGTGTTGCATGCATGTTTTTGTGGTGTAAAGTCTACTAATTTGCTATTATTATTTTTTTTTTCAATTGATATAGGAGTTAGTGTAATTGTTTATTGTTACTATCATCCATTCTTCCAATTATAATGCAGTTTTTTTTTGTAAAATGCTCGTCTCAATGATTTATTTAGAAGTCTATCAAGAAAGTGAGCTATTTCTTATGGAAAGGGGACTAAAAGGGGTTTGGGTTATGGTGTTAAATGCCTCTTTCAACAATATTTCAGTTATATTTTAGTGGCCAGTTTTATTGGAGGAGGAAACCGGAGTATCCGGAGAAAACCACCAACCTGCTGCAAGCTACGGACAAACTTTATCACATAAAAATGTATCATCTCACCATTAGCAGGATTCCAACTCACAACTTTAGTGGTGATAAGCACTAATTGCACAGGTAGTTGTAGATCCAACTACCATACGATCATGACCAAGACTGCCCCTAAGACTAAAAAGTGTCATATTTAGGTTCACTTATTGATGATGGAGGGTACATGTGTATAATAATGAATACATCATCTCAACTTAATATCAGTTTCATGGTACTTTGATTTAATTTATTTTCTGAATAAAAATTCACACAAAAAACAAAGTTTGCACATGGTAGGTGAGATGTAGATACACGTGTACAAGATATCCAATTCAGTACAAATTATGAAAAGAAAGTTTAAAACAGTTATGGTGAAATCAATTTAACCAATATCAACAAAATGAACAACTACATCTTACCTCAAATTATTAAATAAAAAACCCCATGACATATTGAAATGGAAATCCAGGTCATGATTTGGGACAGAATGGAATGAATACTGATCTTCAATACAAAAAGCAAGTCGTATGAATTTATTATTTGTGTGAATGTTGTGGAGGCACAAATAATAATTTGTATTAAAATATTTATTTTATATCAATTGTAGGTGAATGGGCAAGATTTTAACACTGTACATCACGAAGAAGCTGTCAATGTGATGAAAAACAGCAAAACTGTGTCACTTTATGTGGAGAGGGAATTTTTATAGTCAAGAATAATTATGTCAAAGAAGACATGGATTTCAGAAGTAATTGTGATGTAGTCTTTAGGTCAGAAGAGGAAGTGGATTTTAGAAGTAATTGTGGTGTAGTCAATATACATCAAAAGAGGATGTGGATTTCAGAAGTAATTGTGGTACATTTTGTTACTGTAAAATAATAGCCTTACCAGGGAAGCTTTTTGAACTTAAATAATGATGATTTTATGAAATCATGATAAAATCTTTATAAGTAGGCAGCATAATTGTTTGTATTTGCAAAAACATTGCATTTATACATACATGTATTTACCTTGTACATGCATAGAAATTATCTAAAATTTCATAAATGCTATTTTTGTCAATTATAATGATATTTCTTCTAACTTTTTATATTCATTCAAACAAATGCCATATCTTAGAATTTTACTCTGAAAAGTAATCCAAGGAATGTTTAAAAAGGAAAATATTTACCTTTCTTTTTCTTGTAAAAACAGAGGTGAAATATACTTTATACAATGTGAAATAACATTTTGTTCATGCAATCTATTTTAAACTTGTACATATCCAGGGGAGACAATTTACTTGCTTCTTTTTCAGGAGGGCATACTGCTTTTTCATGTAAAAACAAAGGTGAAATATACCTCATACAATGTGAAATGTGAAATTACATTTTGTTCATGTGTTCTATTGTAAACTCATACATATCAAGGGGAGATAATTTGTTTAAAACATTCCTGCGTTGAATCTTGACAACAAATCGAAACCGTCCAATCTAAATAAGGTTATTGGTGTATAAACAAGACAACAAGAATATTATAATGTGTATATTTTTTATGTATACAGTTTTATAATTGTTGTGTTTTCTTATTTTGAATTTGAATTTTATATTTTTTATGTCAAAGTTTAACAATATTATTGATTAAATTTTTCAGTAGATTGTATTTGACTTATTTTGTGAAGGTTGTTGCACATCTCTGTATCATTAGTCAACATCGGGGAAATGTTTACATATTGTGATGGTATAGGAAGTTTTAATGATATCCGTTCTATTATTTTTACGAATCAAAGAGAGGGGAAAATTTGGTCAGATGACATACCCTACCAATTTCTGTTGTTAATGTTAAAAATCTCATTTTTATTTTTATGACATAAAAAGAATATAATTTATTGATAATTTAATTCCTGATTTCCAAAATATATCTACCAATAAAATTTCACAAAAATCCTTTATGTAATTGAATTTAAACTTTTGAAATATTCATATTATTTTTATAATTTTCTGGGATTTTTTTTCCCACTGTTAAAATGTTTAAAACTGATTGATTCTTATGTAGAATATTGTTTTTTGATTCTTTCATTCAGCATTATTTTTAACGTTTGTCAGAGAAAAAAAACAACCTGTAAAATATTATGCAAAAGATTATAATTTTTATATCTGTTTATTGATAAAGAAGCTGCTGTAATAGATAAGGTGCATTTAAAACATGTTTATTGTATCAAATCTATTTTGAAAATTATTTTGTATTTTTATTTAAACCTCAAGCCTTGAAAATGCATTTAAGAAATATGGCTAAAATTGTAAAGAATTGTTATTTTTTTTAATATGAACTTTACAATTTCTCCTTTTTAACATATACTCATGTTAATATTTCTTTGTATTTATTGGTTTTTTTTCTTTTATAACTATGCATCTTTTTAAATAAGTGCCAGCATTTGTGAGTAAAATTGTTAATTGTTTCTATTTTTTTATACATGAATATGAAATCCAAAATATGATCTGCCAATGTCTTGTTCATTTTTATCTTTTTTTATTCATTTCATGGCTACTATAAATAAAAGACATTTTATTTCATATTAATAATATGTTTGTGGTCCCTTTTTGAAAAATTTCAGAAGTAAAATGGTCTAAAACCCTACACATAAGCTCGGTATACCAGCAAGTAATTCATTCATCATGTAAAATTCAAACATTTATTTTTTGGGTAAAATTTACACAACATAACTCATACAAATGCAATTTTTGTTTACCCATATTAACCTGAAATTTACATATAGATTAAATCCGGTGAATCAGAACTGAATTCATATTTTTTGTGTAGATGATGTCCGATAAAAAGTCTTCCTGTCAGTATAGCATCAGGCCTTCATTAAGTCAATACAGAAATCACATTCTGGTGTGCATACACTTAAAAACGTCCAAAATGCTAGACAAAGAGCAAAAATGTTCAACATTTATTTTTATTTTCCCTATTTGGTTTATGTTGTTTAATGCCACTTTCAACAATATTTCAGTTATATCGTGGTGGTCAGTTTTATTGGTGGAGGAAACCAGAGTACCCGGAGAAAAACCCCTGACCTGCCACAAGTCAGTGACAAACTTGATCACATAAGGTTGTATCGAGTACACCTTGACTGAGGGGGTTCAAGCTCACAAAGTTAGTGGTGATAGGCACTAATTGCATAGGTAGTTGTAAATCCAACTACCATATGATCACGATCACGACCATGATGTTCCCTTCCCTATTTGGAAAAAGAATTGGAACTTGTAAAAAATAATTATTAGGTCTATAAAACAAATATATGTATCACTTACTGTTTTTCATTTTGAAGGTAAAAATTTCTGTTTCTTTTAACTACTTTTTATTGATCTGTTTTATTTTTATCTCGAAGAAATAATTTTTTTATGATAGCCATTGTTATTTATATTATATACATTTTTGTATCTTTTCGAGGGTACATAACATAAACATGTATTTTAGACAGTTGATTTCTCACTTTTCAGTGCAAGTTTTGAAATGCATTTCATCATCGTGTCTTTCATTCAATCCATTAGAGAAATGTTGTTAAATACAGTTTTCTTCAACAACTTTATTTTTGAAATAATTATTTTATTAATTTATTGTTGACATTGTTTATCATTCATCTTTGTAAATTCATTTTACATTTATTGTACAATGGCAAATGGAAAAATTGTTATGTAAATTAAAAAATGAATAAATATATGAAGAAGTAATTGTGTTCGTCTATCTTATCCTCCAGGGGTTAGGGTGTTTAATGCCACTTTCAACAATATTTCAGCTATATCATTGCGGTCAGTTTTATTGGTGGAGGAAACCGGAGTACCTGGAGAAAATCACCAACCTGCCACAAATCACTGACAAACTTTATCACATAAAGTTGTATTGAGTACACTTTGCCACGAGTGGAATTCGAACTCACAATTTTAGTGGGAATAGGCACTCATTTCACAAGTAGTTGTAAATCCACCTTCCATATGATCACGACGGCACCCCTATCCTCTAATATTATGTACTATATACAACCTTTTGTGATCAAGTTTGTTTATACCACAATGGATCTTTAAGTCTTATGGTAATGCCATTTCTGGTTATTCAAAAGACAAAACCTTTTTTCAATAAACAAGTAAGTTTATGAAAAGAACGTTTTTAAACAGTGATGGTTAATAATTCCAACAATATCAACAAAACGATACAATTTTTTCTAACTTCTAACCATTGAACACACACAAAAAAAGATCATGACATCCAGGAAATCCAGGTCCTTCACTTGGGACAGGCACAAACATGTGTCGGGGTTAAACTGTTCTCTTGATACATTTATAAATTGACTTGAGTGTGTGATTGTTGTTTAATGCCAAATAAGCAATTTTTCAGCTGTATCATGGCGAGAACAAGTTCCATCAATCAAAATTATGATGATGATGTCCACATAGTACTAGACCAACACTTAGTTGGATCGTTGTAGTGGTAGCTCACCGAAACAACAGTCTGAGGGTAGACATGTCACTCCACTCATTCTACTGATTCAGAGCTAACCAATCTTTGCTGTTACTCCTTAAAGTTGTGTGCGGAGAAACAGCAAACACCAATTTTATATTCTTTGGTTTGACACGATCAGGGCTCGTACCCACGATCTACCACACTCAAGGCGAGCACACTAACCATTACACCACTGATGGGGTTTAAATACAGTATTGGATCTCCAATGACAATCTAGATAGACAATAAAAAATACTACACAGATTCAGTTCCACTCAAAATGACTACACGCTACCGTATATATAAATGACACAAACATGGACAAGGTAGGGTCAGTGTATGCCTGTAATTAATCCAGTGACTATATGTACTAGTAGAATTTGTTGGTTAGACCATTATTCTTAGGGAAAAGAAATCATAACTGATACTTCTAACAGATTTAATATCAATTAGTCATGAACATCTAAAGAAATAGGGGGGCCCGGGTGGCTCAATGAGTAAGGTCGCTGGATCTAACAACTCGTACAAGCCTATCACCAATACGGCGTGGGTTCGCACCTGGCTTTGTAAATTACAAAAAAAGGGTGCACTCAACTCGCAGCCGCAAGTGATAAAGTTTACGAGTTGCTTGCCCATGGTCGGTGGTTCTCTCCGGGTACTCTGGCTTCCTCCACCACTAAAAGTGGTCGCCATGATATAGCTGAAATATTGTTGAAAGTGGTGTTAAAACCCCCAAAAAAAATCAAATCAATCGATCTAAAGAAATTAATGGTTGTAGTGGGAGACCAGAGCCAAAACTTTTGATCCTTTTGTTTGGACATTGTATATATCCCAAACCTTCATTTGTATACATTTCACTTAAATGTTCAGGGCAAGATATGGCATTCTAATACGGTTGTTTCGAATCATGTCAATTCCGATCACGTTCCGTCTTTTTCGTGTCATGACGTCTGAAATGTTAGGCAGACTACTTCCGGTGTTTACGCTATTACTGTGACAACGTCAACATATCATAGTTGTAGATGTGGTAGATTATAAGTAATTGTAATATGGAGATGCCAAGAAAACAGCTGAGTAAATACTGGTGTTCGGTACCTCACTGTCTGTCTGACAACAGAAATATATATCAAGACAGGTTGTTTTCTCTTCATGATGCTGACAGCAGGAATAAAACAAATTTAATTTTAAAGAAGTAATTGTCTGTGTATTGAAGTCTTTGATACAAATAAAATAATTTTACAGAAAATGTCCAAAAAAATTCTTTAAGTTGAGTAAAGTTAAAACGGCACTTATCGATTGGAGTTTTCGTTGTGTACATTGACACCGGAAGTTTAGTGCCTAACATTCCATCAAAATCACGTGGTTTGGCAGACGAAAAAAAAGAGTTTTTGACGGAATGGAAATGATTCAAAACAACCGTATTAGAATTGCTGCTTTATAGATCCACTTTATCACATCTCGCCATGAACAGGGTTTGAACTCACAACTTAAGTGGTGATAGACAGTTTCTAGTGCCAGCTGTACAGGCTTAGCTTTTTTTTAGTTTATCAATCCTATCATTACTAACTATAAAACAATCTACTCCTTAAAATGTTCAACAAAATGGAGCATGATAAATTTATTGATAAACATTTGGAAAGGTGAAGAAATTTAGAAATTCTGATTCGCAAGTCACTGACAAACATTATCACATGTTGTATCTAGTACACCTTGCCATGAACGGGGTTCGAACTCATAACTTTAGGCTGTGAACAAATGATAGGCACTGATTACACAGGTAGTTGTAAATCCAACTACCATACAATCACGACGATGACGGCCCATGTGATAAAAGGAGATGTGGATTACCAATAGGGTAAGATAACTACCATGAAACATGTGGAGGATGATGCATCATTAAACCTATTACATCTCTTGGTGGACCATATCAAGAACAACAGAACATACATTGTATACAGAGTGAGTGAGTGATTTATACTATAACTAATTGACGAGTTTCAATTTAGTTATAGTATTTATTATATAGATAAAAAATAATTCAAATATTACGTGTGTAGCGTAAAATTACAGAATTTTCCGAGTTAAATGAAAACGACAATTTCACAGTGAAATTATCGTTTTTAATTTCATTCTCGCTATATTTCGTTGTCGGAACTACATTTTCCGACAACGAAAATGGCGCGAAATATAGCGAGAGTGAAATTAAAAATGATAATTTCACTGTGAAATTATCGTTTTTATTTAACTCGGAAAATTCTGTAATTCACAGCTATCTATATAATAATGTTGCTTAATGCCATTTTTTCTGTTATATTATGGCAATAACAAGTCACATTTCAATAAGATGCTGATATTCACTTTATACTATACCAACATGCTTGGTTTTCTTTTTTATAGTGATATTTTTTAGCTAACTGAAACAACAGTCTGTGTGTAGATGTGTCGCACATATCATCCTGATTCCAAGCCAACTAGTCTTTTCTCAAATTCCTTATACAATAATATAATTAATGCTGTGTGTTTATTTAGATGAGATGCAGCAATACCAACTTTATAGTCTTTGGTTTGATATGACCAGGGTTCAAACACAAGATCTACCACACTTGAGGTCACAATCTATCCATTACACAAATAATGCAATTCCAACTAGTCTTTTCTCAAATTCTTTATAATATACAAAAAAATGTACATGTATATAATTAATGCTGATTGTTTACTTAGATGAGATGCAGCAATACCAATTTGATAGTGTTTGGTTTGATATGACCAGGGTTCAAACACAAGATCTACTACACTTGAGGCCACAATGCTATATTTATCCATTACACCACTGATGCAATTCCATGGAACATATAGGAATTCATCTGTAGAAATGTAAAAAGAAATAATTATTTCAAATTTAATTACTCCATAATACATGTAGTTGCAAGTCATAATGAACAGTAATTATTTTAATCTTAAACATCTTGTAATTTAGCACTTAGTAACCCTTGTTTCCTCTTTTTCTTTAATTCCTTCATTGCTTTTCTCTCTTTTTCCCTCTTGTTCTTAGCAAATTCCTTAAAGTCTTCGCTACTAACATTAACAGGATACCCATAATATTCTTCAGCTTCATCTAATAATATTTTCCTCTTTTCCTCTGCTTCTTGTTCTTTTATTTGTTCTTTATACTTTTTATTTTCATGTTCTTTAATTAAGCTTTCCATTTTTGCCATATTTTTTTCCACCTTTTCTTGCCTGTAATAATTATAATATTATGCATTATCAGGGTAAAATTTAACACTAACTTATTAATAAGTTATACAAAATGTAACTGATTTATAAATAATGTTGATATTATAAGATATGTTGCATTATCAGGGTAAAATTTAACACTAACTTAAATGTTATAACAGTAAATAATGTCGCTATTATAACCAAGTTATGTACCCCCAAATCTTGAGACTTGCTGAAGAGCATCTTCGCTAGCCAAGGGTTACGATCCGCTCTACTCATCTTCACCCTTGGCATCGTTAGACGGATTTGCGTAATTCCTGTGCACTGCCACCTGCTAGATTTTGACAGCTACGTCCCTTACAATGATGTCATTTTCAGCCAATCGACGCGAGGCTTTCATTTCCTTTCGTTTGAATGCCCTGAAAATTGACCCGAGATTATAATACGACTGATTTTCAAGTGAAGATTTGTGAAGAATTTGTGACAAATCCTGCAAATCTCCTCCATTTTTGTTTTGTTGACATTTTTCCTACAGAACATGTGCTTTTTGTAAAGCGTCTTCTGATTGGATGCAGCTACCACTAGCTGCATTACATATAAGCCGTCACCGTGTGACCTCGCAAATCCGTCTAACGATGCCAAGGGTGAAGATGAGTAGAGCGGATCGTAACCCGTGGCTAACGAAGATGGCTGAAGAGATGAATCAAGGATAAAAAAATTTACAAATATTTCTGTTAAAATCCATCAATCGAAAGTCTTGTTTTGTCTCTATGACTACCGGTACATTGTATATTGAATAACAAATCAATTAGAAAAACAAGAGCATCTTCTAACTTCAAAGTGCACATTGACAAATCAGGTACCAAATAATCAAAAGGGGGAGGGTTGCATTTAGGCCATAGGGATACCATTCAATTATTTAACCCTGCCACATTTTTGTGTCTGTCGCAAGCCAGGACCTGATTTCCCTCGTCAAATGGTCCAGGATTTTTTTCCTCTCTTAATTATTTGAGGTGAGAGGTGCCTAAAATTGCTTTGTTGATATTGTCGGAATTGTAATGGACTAGTATTACTATTTAAAGTTTCTTTTCATATTTTACATCATCAGATCACAAATCCAAAATTTCAAGCTCCATCATGGATTGGCCACCATTGTTCTGTCTGCAACGAGTATAGATCTACAAATATGCAAACTTTGTAATTATCTCCCTCTAAGGTTTCTTTTTTTAAATATCTATATTATAAAAGTAAAAGAAACTACTTTCCTAATTAAAGTGAACATGTATCATTTTATGTTGATCAGTATCAATATAAAGCAACTGAACATATAAATATACAATAACTTTCTTTTTGTTAACTTTTATTTGGATTTCGTATGTCGATATTCGGTGTGCACAGAACAATTATGTCAGTGATGGAGCTTAAATTTCATCAGCAGCATGACAGAAATTACTTTTTTGCTATTGACTGCAATTTTGTTTATTGTCATGTGACAGTGATTAGGGCCAACATGTTTCAGCTATTCAGGGCAAACACTAATCTCGTAACGAGATTAGAATGGAGATACAGAGCAGATCTTCGGAAGTCTAATCTCAACGAGATTTGTCAAATGCTAAAAACAAATTTGTCTACATTGATGCACAGGCGCTTGTGTCAAAAATATGCTCGCTGGACCTAAAATACCACAAGGTCGGACACACTCCTACTACCCCTGTCACTTCAACTGCTATTTCCCCCATCAAAATGTAGATAGGACACAAATCGCCTACTGATTTGCATATAGTGAAATGATTTTTCTTCAAGGAAAACCCGTTTTTTTTTATACCTTCCTACCATTTACATGTACATCCCCATACTAACAGATAATCTTCCGATTTTGTTGAAAAGGACAAATCCATGGCCCCTCAAAAGCGAAAGTAGGTCATGTGACATCTGCCTTTTGCCAATTTGGTTGTTCTCAGGTTTTTTTCATAAATAAATACTAAACACTAGAAACATTCCAAATTCAAATTACCAGGTGCCAAAATATGAACTTCTCAGATATGTTTCATAAGGCAATGATAAAAACCTGAGAACAACTGAAAGGCGGAAGATGTCACATGACCTACATGTACTTTTTGAGTGGCCATGGAGTTGTCCTTTGTCAACAAAATCAGAAGATTATCTGTCAGTTATGGGGTTGTAGATGGTAGGAAGGTATAAAAATCATTTCACTACCCAAATCAGTAGGCGATTTGCATCCTATTGACATTTTGATGGGGGAAATAGCGGTTGAAGTGACAGCGGTAGTAGGAGTGAGTCCGGCCTTGTGGTATTTTAGGTCCAGTGAGCACATTTTTGACTGTACACAGGCGCCTGTGATTGATGTAACTTGTCTGTGTCTACAGTAGAGATGAATAGCTTACATTTGCTTCCTAAATTGTGCCTCTTTTTCTTTTTCCTCCTTCATATTAGCTACCATTTGTTGAAATGTAGGCTCCCAGTCTCTTTCATCTTCCTTCAACATTTCTAACTCTTCTTTTGAAGGCCAACACATGCCTGGGTCTATTCCAGATTCGCTTCCATATCTTGCATACAATTTTTTTAGATAGTCCTTTCTTTGTCTGTAACTTGAAAACGTTTTTCTCTCGAGATATTCTTGTTTAGGCACATGACCATGATACCGTCTGTAAAGCGTCGGAGACAAGTTTGAAAAATTCCTAAGTTGATCAGTTACATTGTCGTCTTCATTACTATCTTCCAGATAAAGATCATTATCATTAGCAGAACTATACGGACGTATATTCCGTTGATTTCTGAAAATTTTAGGAAGAAATCGGCAAGTACAGCTTATATTTAGCAAAATTCTTGACGATGTGACATTGAACATGGAAGCTGCCATTTTTTCATATTGTAAGGGAGACAACCGTGTACTTATTCAATCTGATGGATAATTTGTCCGCCCATAGAACGACCTGAGAGAATCTGGTGTTTTTCCACATTGTATTGTAAATTGATTTAATGATTTGATTTTTGGTGTTTTAACACCACTTTCAGCAGTATTTCAGCTATATCATGGTGACCAGTTTTAGTGGTGGAGGAAGCCGGAGAGAACCACCGACACTGGGCAAACAACTGGTAAACTTTATCACTTGCGTCTGCGAGTCGAATGCACACTTTTTGTAATTTACAAAGCTGGACGCGAACCCACGCCGTATTGGTGATAGGCTTGTATGAGCTGTTAGGTCGTTGGGTCTATTATCATCTTATATTATCGTATGACTAATATAATTGTTACGAGTACAATTTCCCAGTGCTTCACTGAAGGTGATCAAGTTGTGTGATCTTGAACACAGGCACTCGTGGCACGGAAATATATACCATCCCCTTTTTTAACTTTCTTTTTACATTTAAAAAAGAAAAAAATATAAATGTATTTCTGAATTCTTTCAACTTTTCCTTAATTTATCTTTTTTTTTCTTTTTTTTGTGTAAACTATATTTTATTCAACAAAAATACATATAAGACATTACATAGTGATATTCGTAGAAAGGGATTGGGAAACATTGGAATAAAATTTAACTTGTTCATGATCATATTCATACAATCTTGTGTTAACAGCAACGTACATGTGTCGACAGGGGCGTAGCCAGAATAACGGAGAAGTATAGGTACAAGCTTTTTGGGAGAGGGGTATGGGGTCGCTCAACGGTGTTACTAGAGCGAAGCCCGGAAAGCTTACGGGTTATGCGATACGTTGGTCATGTGACATACAGTTTCATAAATATGTTGTTCATATCAACGGGGATTTTTGCTGATAAGCTCCGCCCGCATTTGTCAGTGGCTTGCGGAAGGTCGGTGGTTTCGTTTTCTCCGGTTTCGTCCCAATAAAACTGATCGCCACGATTTAACTAAAAAATGTTGAAAGTGGCGTTAAATACCATTACCATAACTCCGCTCATGGCAAGGTGTATTCGATACAACAATATGTGACAAAGTTTGTTTGTGGCTTGCGGCAGGTCGGTGGTTTTGCTTTCTCCTGGTATTGCAGTTTCCTTCTCCAACAAAACAGACCGCCACGATATATAACTGAAAAGATGTTGAAAGTGGCGTTAAAAACCATACTTCAATCGATGGATACACAACTGACTTGTAAACATTTACACATATAAGTGGCTATTTTCAAGTTTTAGGTAAATAATAGACAGTAAGATATCTGGATTTGTAGGTAACTCATTTCACAGATTTGACATGTATTTCAAGTCAAGCATGTTATTTTCACGACATGTAACTATTGTAATATCAGGTTGTCATTACATGTGGCAATCATGTCAATGAAACAAACATCTATATAGACTACAGATATACAACGATTTTCTAATTCAAGAAAGAAAGATCACGCGTACAGCTGTGGAATTTTTTTTTTCCCGTGTGTCATAACAAAAAGCAATGCTTATTTTCCCCATTGAGGCGAAATCAACTAAAATATGTTTTCAGGGTGGACAGTTCAAGACAAATATTATAGTACAAATCTCATTTGAAACTAGAAAATTATGATTATAATTTTTTTTTTTAAATAGTAACTTATAATTTAGAGATTTTTATTCTCAATTTTTGATAACCACTGATCTGTTCCCTGTAGCCATTGCATGACATATAGTTATAACGAGAAATAGAGAGCTTGTGTAAATTCTAAAAGTAAACAGCAAATTGGAAAATATAGGATAAAAGTTTACTAAATATGTGGTGTATATGTCATTATTTCTTATGAAGCAAGAATCTTGCAATCTGATTGGTTAGTTACCCGGGTGTAAATAGCACCCCACCCCAGCTAAACCATTTACACCCGGGATTAAATAAAAAAAAAAGTAATTTTGAGCTACGCACAGCAATAGTATGATATGAAATGATACATTTACATAAAATTTGATGATTATAAACAATAATATATGTAAAATCGAAAACAAAATAGCATTTTATTTTTTTTATTTTTTTTTGTTTGCGTAGACAGTAAAAGGGAAATAACTTCATTTATTTACGTCTGCTAACCAGAGGGAAGTAACTTTATTTATTTACGTCTGCTAACCACGCAAAGGAAAAATGGCGACAGAAAGATTTGCTTCCCATACAGTACAGAAGCAGAAATTTTAGAAAATACTTCTTCTTCTTCTTCTTCTTTGTTTAAATACTTCTTCTTCTTTGAATCGCCTTTTTTTTTCGTCTTCTCTAAATACTTCAACTTCTTTTCAAAAGCACCCAAACCGAAATGATTCATATACAAAGTTTAAATGCAACGTTACTTGTTTTTCGAAGAAATGACGTTATCATATCGAACTATTAGCAACATCACGTGACCTTTGTGACGTGACTTCCGGTCAACTATACACTAAAATTTTAACCTTGAGAGCTACGGGAGGTGCTAGAAAATTGACAATTTCTTGTAAAATACACCATTTAAGATTACTTTGCATCTTTCTCGATAATCAGTAATAGTTACCTGATCGATAAATAATAATCTTTTCAGTTTAAATCGATGGGAAATTACGTCCCTGGACTTTCGTAAAATCTGTCTGTATTGGGTACGTTGTAGATCCCGGAACGGTTTTTATACAACGGTAGAGAGAGGCGCCCGGATTTATTGGCGCTGGTCCGCTAGGGCGGTCTTGAATGCCTCAAGGGACTTTGAGCATGCAACTGTGTCTGGTAGATGGTTCCAACGTATGACGGTGTCCACGAAGAAGCTGTTTTTGCATTGAGCTGTCTTACTATTTGGGATGATCAGGCACTTTGTGTTGTTTGTTTGGTGTTTTTCAACAGGGTTGTTGGTTACGTAGTCCCCAAATATCTTTGGCTTTATTTGTCTCTTGCTTTTACTGAATGTGACAAAAGAGTCCGTTGGTAGAGCCGGCACCAACCCCTCAACCACCTTGTACATTAAAATGAGACGGAGGCTTTGTCGCCTATCTTCCAGTGTTTCTAGCTCTAGTTCTGTCCTCATTTTTGTTATACACCCCCTTTCTCTGCTTCTATAATCCCTTTTAATGAAGCGTATGGCTCGGTTTTGTATTTTTTCTAGTTTGTCAATGTCCCCTTTGAGATATGGGTTCCAGATTGTTGCTCCATACTCCATAATTGATCGGACTAGGGATATGTAGGCTGTTTTTCTACAATTTTCTGGGACGTTTCTTAGGTTTCTCCTTAAAAAACCGAGAGTGGCGTTAGCTTTATTGCATACGTTATTGATGTGTATGCTCCATTTCAGGTCGTTTGAGATTTGTAAACCGAGGTATGGGTTGTCGTTTACTTCTTGGAGGATGTGGTTTTTTAATTGATAAAGTCTTGAAGATCTCTTGTTGATTGATAAGGTGTAGCATTTCTTAGCGTTAAATCGCATACCCCATTTGTTTGCCCATTCCTCTAAGTTATTTAGATCTTTCTGTAGAGTTTGGTGATCGTCTTCTTGTTTGATGGTACGATAAAGAAGGCAATCATCTGCAAATAATCGGACAGATGAGGTCATATCGGGGAGGTCATTTATATGGCATAGGAACATTAGCGGTCCTAATACGGTTCCTTGGGGTACCCCTGAGTCTACTGTTGTTTCCTCTGATGTTTCCCCTTCGACAATTGTCCTCATTTTTCTTGTTGTTAAGGAGTTTCGTAGCCATGTGTGGATGCTACCTTTAATTCCATACTGATCTAGTTTGTGTAGTAGTTTGTGATGGGGTACTGTATCAAAGGCTTTGGAGAAGTCTAGGATGACTATGTCGACTTGGTGGCCTTTGTCGTGTTCTTTCAGAAAGTCATTTAATGTTGTTATTAGTTGTGACTCGCATGAGTAGCCTGACCTGAATCCATGATTTAAGTTGGTAAGTATCTTATTTGTTTCTATGTGTTTCTTAAGGTGTCTGCATATTATATGTTCTAATAATTTACATGGAACAGAAGTTAATGATACCGGTCTATAATTTTCCGGTAGGTGTTTATCTCCCTTTTTAAATATGCTGGATATGTTAGCATCTCTCCAATCTTTTGGTAATTCTCCTGTGTCAATTGATACTTGGAAGATCTTTTGGAATATAGGTGCTAGTTGGATAGCACATTCTTTGATTATTCTATTGGGTATGTTATCAGGCCCAGAAGATTTTGATGGGTTGACCTTTGATAGTAATTTCTCTAGTCCTTCCTGCTTTATGGTAATTTGTTTGATCTTGTTTTTGCAATGGATCTTTGTTGATGGTAGGGTTGTGTCAGTTGTTTGGGTAAATACTGACTTGAATTGTTGGAGGAGAAGGTTTGCCTTTCCTTTACTATCACTGATTAGTTGTGTCCCCTTTTTTAGTGGCGCTATACCACAGGAGTCTTGTCGTTTTGATTTTATATAGCGCCAGAAGGGTTTTGTGCTGTTGTTCTCGAGCCCTTCTATGATGTTTTTATTTATGTAGTCAGACTCTGCTTTCCTTAGGTGGCGTTTGCATTCTTTTTGGTACGCTCTATAGTTTGTCCATTTATTGTGTTTCTTTGCTTGCTTATAGAGCCTCTGTTTTTCTTGATCATTTTCTTTTCTTTTCGTCTTACCCATGGTATGTTTTTATTGCCTTTTATTTCTTTACTAGGGATGTTTTTATCTAGTGATTCAAAGAGTTTTGTCTTAAATGTGTTCCACATGATATTTATGTTAGTTCCTTCTTCTTTGGTCATGGTTTCTATGTTGTTATTAAGATTAGATATGTCTTTATGTATAGCAGTCCAGTCTGCTTTCTTGTAAATGAAACATTTTCTCGGCCTACTTTTTTGGTGAT
Organism: Gigantidas platifrons; assembly: GCA_002080005.1. Lineage (NCBI taxonomy): Eukaryota > Metazoa > Mollusca > Bivalvia > Mytilida > Modiolidae > Gigantidas > Gigantidas platifrons. The sequence continues at coordinate 407,729 of MJUT01023798.1, forward strand.
GTACTCTTGTGTCCATGTCGGTTATGATGGTGTCGTGGTCTGATATTCCTGGTACATTCGTTGATGATTTGACCAGTGTAGGATTTGAGACAAAGAC
>MJUT01023799.1:5355-19406 GCA_002080005.1 Gigantidas platifrons
ACTTGATCTGCCGCTTCTTTTAATACTCTGGTTGGAATTAAATCTGGTCCTATTGCTTTGGTTGGATCAAGCTTTTTTAGAAGCAGACATACGCCATTGGTGGTGATATGTAATCGCTCTATGTTTGGGGATACTTTTTTGTCTTGTTCCGGTATGGTGTTTAAATCCTCATCTGTGAATACGCTGTCGTATTGTTGGCTTAGGATTTCAGCCTTTCCTTTACTGTCAATGACTTCCCCTCCTGATTCATTCTTGAGTGGTGAAATTCCCATATTATCTTTTTTCCTAGATTTGATGTATTTCCAGAATTTTTTACCAAGTGATTGTTTGGTGCTGGTCTCAAAGTTGTCTTCAATGTTTAAGATATTTCGTATGTAATTTTCGTGGGCCTCATTCATGGTTTTCTTCACTAGTTCTTTCATTGCTTTATATAGTGCCCAGCTTTTTGTAGTTTTGTGCTTTTTAGCTGCGTTGTATCTACGCTGTTTTCGTCGTATTAACCTCTTTATGTGGGTGTTGATCCAGGGTACGTGTTGTTTTCCCCCTATTGTTTTCTGAGGAACATGTTTTGTGACAGCTTTTGTGATGGTTTCCTTAAAGAACTGCCAAAGATCTTCTGTGGTTTTATTTTCTATATTTTCGTCTTCAAGGTATCTTGTCAGATCTTGTTCGATGTCCTTCTTAAGACTCCCCATATCAGCTTTTTTGAAGAGGTGTACTTTTCGTGGTTTTTTCTTAACTGTTCTAGCTCTCAGGTTTACATATGTGATAACTATATTATGGTCACTCATTCCTGGATGTATTTCAATGTGTTCAACCAGAGCAGGGTTTGTGGTGAACAGGAGGTCAAGAATGTTATTGCCTCTAGTTGGTTCTGTAACCATTTGTATCAAGTCATTATTGTTTGCTATTTCAACTAATTTTGAGTTGATTGCCTGGCCATATTGTGGGCTATCCCTTACTGTGTTTGTTTCCCAGTCAATTGATGGTAGATTGAAGTCTCCACTTAAGATTATATTTGGGAGTCTGCCATTATTGGATATTGTTATGGCTTCTATGGATTTTTCTAGTTCTTCCATTATTTCTATTGTACTGGATGGTTGTCTATAGTATGAGCCTAGATATAATGGTTGGCTTCCTTGTATGTTGATTTTGGTCCATACAATCTCACAGTTACAGTTTGATACAACTTCTGTAGTTATGTAGTTGTTGTTCACTGCTGTGAAGACGCCACCCTCTCCAAGTTTTCTGTCTTTTCTGTATGGGGTTGCATATGTATCTGGAAAAATTTCACTGCTGGCAATGCAACTGTCTAGATGGGATTCACTACCCAGAATGATGCTTGGTTTGTGTGTCTCAATTAGGTCTTGTAGGTCGACTTTCTTTCTATCACTTATAAGACTTCTACAGTTTACTGTCATGATACGGATTTTATTTGCTGTTTGGTCAGAGTTATTACTGGTGAGTGATGAGGGTACCTCACCTACTCCGGTCAGCCCTGTTAATGACGAATCCGACTCCGATAGGACACTGAATGAGTTGCTAAGTTCTGGCGATTCTGTATCACTGAGAAAAAATGAGTCTGTGAATGTAAGTAGTCTACACTGGGGGCATTGAAATATTAAACTGTGAATATTTTCAAAGCGCCTGTATTCCTCTTTCGTGATTCCATCACATTTGGCATGCACCCATGTGTCGCATTCATCACATTGGAATGCATTGTGATTCTTTGCAACTGTTTTTTTGCAAATAGCACATGGAAATTTAGGTGGTCCAGGGTTTATTTCTACATCTCCAGAAAGGAGGATCAGAGCAAATATGATTGCTGTATTTGGTTTCTTTGGCTTAGTTGAATACCAGTTAAAATATTCAAAGAGGTTGTGTCTGTATAATTTAATGGTGGTACTGTATCTCCATGAGAGAGTGGGGTGTTGTTCAATCCATGTTATGTTGCACTGAAATAAGGTTTTTTCAACCAATTTGACCTCTTTGCTGTATTCATAATTATTATTGGTTATGGGTTTGGTTATCAAGATGATGGCCAGTACTCGATATACTGCAAGTATGGTTGGAACTCCAAGTAGAGTGAGCCCCATGTCTCAACAATTTGCTACTGTTGTCTGGTTCAATATGGTGATGGACAAATGAAGGTAACTGATAAGATAAACTCACCTAAACTTACCTTCATAAGTCATCGTGATCACGTTTTATTGATTTTGACATGAAGTTGATTGATTGAGGGTCCACTCGTATAGTCCGGTCTTCAATATTCGATTTTTAAATATCAGTGTGGCTTATATACAATTAACGATTGTTCTGCAATCTCTATCTGTTTACTTGGAAACAATATGGCGGATGTTCGTATGTCAGAAAGAAAAAAAAACAATAGTTATCATTGGAAATTTCATAAAAGTGTGATATCAATCTGGGAAGATATGTTGTGTATGCTTGCTGTTGTGTGTCAGCAATGACAAACCTGTACAGACATTTTGATATGTGATATGACCAAAGAAATGTAAATTGACTTCTCCGAAAATTTTCCCTTGCACCTTGGTTGACGCATGCGCACAGATCCTAAATTTGATATTTTATATTTTTATTAAATTGTATAGTGCGGGGATAAACCACAGGCACTTGTTTCTGTAAAAAATATATACCATATACCTAATATTATACCAAGATACTTAAATTTCAATTTTGATTGCAACTACCACCGCGATAATTTCCCTATTTTTCGCCTCAACGGACGTCAGGATGGCATCGAGCCTATAATCACCTTATTCTACAATAATTTATCTACAAAATGATGTATAACATGACTGTCTTTGCTGAACCTCAGCAGTGTAATAGAGCATAACACCTACGTCTTGTCCAGACATCAGGGAAAACAGTCGTGAGATGGAAATATCGGCCGCAGTGAATGCAAGGTAAGCATTTTGATTGGTTGATATGATAGTATAAAAATATAAATTTAGCAGATTATAATTAAATAGAAGAACTTTTCCATGTAATTTTGATTGCATAAATTTTAGAATTCATTAATTGTTCTTTGAAAATAATAACAGATTTATTGAAATATTTTTTTTGTAATTATACATTCACTGCGGCCGATATTTCCATCTCACGACTGTTTTCCCTGATGTCTGGACAAGACGTAGGTGTTATGCTCTATTACACTGATGAGGTTCAGCAAGGGCAGTCATGTTATACATCATTTTGTAGATAAATTATTGTAGAATAAGGTGATTATAGGCTCGATGCCATCCTCACGTCCGTTGAGGCGAAAAATAGCGAAATTGTCGCGGTGGTAGTTGCAATCAAAATTGAAACTTAAGTACCTTGGTATAATATTAGGTATATGGTATATATTTTTTACAGAAACAAGTGCCTGTGGATAAAACCATAAGACACAAGCGGATGTATTTTTACGAATTGCAGTGGTTTGGTTTTTGGTTTGGTTTTATGGTGTTTAATGCCACTTTCAACAATATTTCAGCTATATTCGTGGCAGTCAGTTTTATTGGTGGAGGAAAGCGGAATACCCGTTTTTTTTGGCAAATATAACCGGTAAAATGCTAATAATTAAACATTACCAGTTATATTAGCGTTTATCAGATAAATTAGACAATTCCTATGTATATTTGTCATCGTCTTGTTATATTAGCATTTTTCCTTTTATATTTACATTTTCCTGTTAAATTTTCATTCTCCTGTTAAATTTGGATTCTCCTGCTAAATTTGCATTTGTCCTATTAAATTTGCACCTTTTTTATATTAGCTCAATCTTTTTATATTTGCGTTTTTCCTTTTATATTTACATTGTCGATTTAAATTATAATTTTCCTGTTAAATTTTCATTCTCCTGTTAAATTTGGATTCTCCTGCAATTTCTATTTCCCAGTGATTTGATCTCGATCTACTTTGATTATTTATTAGGTTTAAATAAGATACCTTGTCTTTTGTATGAACAATTATTTACATCCCGTTATATACACGACTATATGGTTTAAAAGGAATATATTACTTGGTTCTATTTTAAGCTTTTCTTATTATTTGTTATGTTAATTTGTCTTGACTTTGCACTTTGCACTTTTCTTTATTTCTCTAAAACCAAATTACAATGGTACAGAAAACATAATAAACACAGATTATTACAATAAATGTAGTACGAATGTAGCAGTACATGGAGGTAATAACAGAGTATTAGTCAAATATTATAACATTTTTCATTTACATATCATTTAAGTAGGAAAAACAAAAAAACAAAAAAACAAAAGACAAAAAAAGCACACACACAAAATTGTTTATAGATTATCCAGGAGAGTTTAGTTTTTTGTTGACAATTCGTATAAATTTACAGAGATTGTTCAGATCAGAAGGATTTTTACTATTCATGAGTTCTTTTAACTTCATAACATTTGGTCTATTTATATATTTAGCTTTTAATAATTTCTTTCTATCATAATGGAAAAACCAGCATGTAAAGATGTAATGAAATTCATCACCGATACTGTTAGTATTGCACAATAAACATTTTCTGTTTTCTCTGTTGATATTTTGCCATCTTCCAGATTCTATGAGAAGTTTATGATTGAGTGTTCTAAATCTACAAAAAGTAATAATATTTGTGTCATCTAGGATTTTAAAATAATCTTCTAGTTTATAATCCTCTTTGTAAATTCTATAGTTGAGTGATTTCGGGGAATTTTGTAAATCGGAAAGCCAAAGTTGTCTAAACTGATCGGTAAGATTCTGTTTAATGGTACAATACAACCAATTTGGATTTAATGCATATTGATTATTCCATACAAAAGATAGACCACCTACATCTAAGATTGATTTTACATATTTTAGCCAAGTAACATTGTTTTGATATTTCCTCAAAGCAAGATTGTATAAGACCGAAGGCAGTTTCTCCTGNTTACCTAGAACTAGTTTTGTCCAGTATTTAATAATTCGAAGTTTAATAAATATGTATAGTGGATAGCGCCCCAATTCACCATAAACCATAAAATCAGGCGTCGATTTTTTGGCGTGCATCAAAAGTTTGCAAAATTTTAGGTGAACCCTTTCTATAATAGAATTATTACCTGTCCCCCAGACTTCACACCCATATAATAGAATCGGCTGTATAACTTTATCAAATAAATCAAGTTGACATTCAATGGACAGATTATGAATTCGTCCTTTTCGAAGAATGTCATACATAGCACGGGTTGCCTTCTCTGTATTTGCTTTCTTGGCTTTCGCAAAACTACCTGATCTCGATAGTAAAACACCCAAATATGTGAATTCACTGACAATATCAATATTGATATCATTATACTTAAACGATATATTATTTGGAAGCCTGCCTTTAGAGAATATGACAATCTTACTTTTATCTACATTTACTTTCAATTTCCATATATTACAATAATTATTCAAAGAATCCAATTGTTTTTGTAAATCAGAAGGGGATTCTGACAATAAGACAGTGTCGTCAGCATAAAGTATAGTAAATAGTTTCAAAAAAGATTCAATTCACTTTCTATCTCGTCTGAGATACTTTTTAAACCAACTATAATTTTACTTTGTAAAAAATCTTCTAAATCGTTCACATATAAAGAAAACAGAAGAGGGAAAAATTTTCCCCTTGTCTTACACCAACTTGACATGGAAAAAAATCTGAATGTTCACAACCGTTAAAAACACGGGATTTTATATTGCTGTACATATTTACAATAACATCATACATCTTTCCGTTTATTGAAGTTTTGAGTAGTTTTGACCACAAGCCAGGACGCCACACGGTATCAAAAGCCTTTGCAAAGTCAATAAAGGCACAGTATAATTTCTTTTTCTTTAATTTTAATAGTTCAAATAGAAAATGTAATGATAAGATACTATCAGTAGTTGAGTATCCGTTTCTAAAGCCTGACTGATTTTCGTTTAGCAGTAAAGATTTTCAACAAAATCATTCAATCTATTATTCAAAACAGATGTAAATACTTTACCTAAACAGCTCAAAATCGTTATTGGTCTGTAGTTTTTGGGATCACACTTTTCTCCCTTATTTTTATAAAAAGGAATAATGTTGCCCACAAGCCATGTTTCTGTGACATTTCCCGTGTTAAAAATAATATTAAATAGTTTAACATAAATTGGCATCAGCATTCGAGACGTACTTTTGATATATTCATTAATGATAAGATCATCACCGGATGCTTTACCATTTTTTAACCCTTTTATACATTTGTAAATTTCGCACTCCGTAATATCGTCATTTATAATTTTGTTTAATTCTGCATTTACATGTAAAGCTGGTAGTTCGTCCTCTTCCGCATTTGCACTGTTAAGTTCTTTGAAGAATTCATAAAAAATATTCATCGGTATGTCAGGTTTTTTCCTATTTCCCTTGGTATTCAAAATATTCCAAAACTCTTTGGAATTATTACTTTTTAAATTCTTCAACTTTTTTCTCATATTTCGCCTGTGTTCGTGGGTGGCTTTGGTCATCTCACGTTTATAAGCTTTCTCTTGACTCTTCATTAACTCTTTTCTCTCCCTTGTTTTACAATTTTTATATCGTTTCTTGGAAATTCGAAATGACTTTCTCTTTTTCCAACAATCGTCGGTGAACCATGGCTTATTTTCTTTCTTATTAGAATTTTTAGTATAATTTTGTTTTATATAAGAACCAAACACTTGTTCAGCTGAATTGACCAATAACTAATTTAAGCTGTCTATCAAATCACTGACTGCAGCGTGTGACAGATCATTAATGTTTACTAAATTTAACTCATATTCTAACTGTTCAACCTTAGTCATATCAATACTATTCTTAAAATCCTCTTCTTTTTCAATGTTCCATTTTTTTATCTTTTTAATATCACATTTACCGTTTGATAACTCTTTTTCATCCAATTCATTTATGTCTATTTTAAAATTCACATTTAATGCTACAGGTGAGTGCACATCAGAGTATAATGATGAAAATTCTAAAACATGTAAACTTATAATATAACCCAACATATCATATGTACAAAGAAAATAGTCAACTACACTTGATTGTCTGCATGTAAACATACCAATTTTATCACCATTGACCCTACCGTTCAATATAAACAGATTATTGTTTTTACATAGTTGTAATAACTGATTACCGTAGTTATTCTTAAAAGTGTCCTTACTACTACGAATATACGACATGTCAAATTGTTCTAATGTACCTGCATAATTTATTACATTGTTTGCAGGATTGCGATCATCCTCTATTAACTCAATAAAATCAGAGTCCATACCAGTTCTGCTATTAAAATCACCATTTAATAGAATAAATTTGTGGTTTACAGATAATCTTAAAAATTCTTCTTCTAGTTCATTTAATGCGTCAATTACCTTGTAACTGGAATTTTCTGGGAGTATGTAAACATTCCCTATAATAATATCTTCAGATGATTTAAATAAACTGGGTGAAATTTTGTACCAAGAAACAAGTTTGCTGCTTGTCTCTATAGGATGCACATATTTATCATACTGTGATTTGTACCCAAAAGCGATGCCACCTGACTTCACTCTTGGATTGGGTTTTCTATTTTTCAAATTGAAAGTATATCCAGGAATATGAATGGAATCAAAATCGTCTGTTTTAGACTCAGATAAACAAATAAAATCATACACATTGATTAGTTCTATAAATTCCGGATAATTCATTTTTTGCATAATACCACAACAATTTAGAGACAATATCTTAATGTTAAAGTTACATGAGTCATTTTTTTAAGAACAATCTTTATCTACTTCTCTGACATCTCCATGGGAATCCTAATTACCATGTGACTACACGGCGTCGCTTTCCTGTAGGAATGTGCGGTTATCAGGCGTGGCGTGAATGTCCATTGGTTCTACGAATGAGTTATGCGATTCTTCATGTTCGTTATAAGCCACCCCATCAACATACAATACATCACGGACTAGTTTCACACGGCAACCCTGTGCCCTTTTCTCCTTCATGATAGGATAGAGACTTTTTCGTGCTTGTTCTATAGCATCAGGGAATTGTTGGTTAACCCCAAAATGTCAAGTACGCACATGTGTTTACCAAGAAGCTAATTGTATTGATTGGTAGATTAATACAAATTGTAATTGAATTCAAAGCTATTGTCAATTAAATTACGGGATAGATATTCGTGAGTCAGATCTCTGGTCGGATCACAGCAAACATTATACAATTTGTCTTTATATTTCTCGGCTAAGCATGGATGCCAGACAACTCGGCCCGCGGACAACTTGGACCGAGACATGTTGGCCCGTAAGCGAGGACTAGTTGGCCCGTATGTTAAGACAACTCGGATCGTATCGGTGATAGCTCTTAAGAGTGCATTTACGTCTGTAGACGTTTCCGACTTACGACCTTTAGTGACACGGTCGCCAGTTCTTTAAAAGAAAGAAAGAAAAACAAATTTTAAATCTCAAAACATGTACCTGTTTGTGTAATATTGACATACTTCCGACGTTCGTTTGGCACTTCTTATCCATACTTACCTAAAGCTACAAAAATAAAAAGCCGACTCGATATGATTTTCTCTCGATTTCCATCAGTAAATAAATTATTTATTTTCTCCCAACAATCTAAATAACTAATAGTCGAAAATTAAAATAATTTAAGAAGTTGGGAAATCGACAAAAATGGAAAAATTAGAGAAATTATGGGGGAAATAAATATTTGCGTTTTGGGAAGCTGATGGGTCCCTATTTGTTTACCAGCTATCAATTTGCAAAGTTCAAAGATCAAATTAATATTGGTCCTGGTTATTAGGTAATAAGTGTGAACGGTATGTGCCGATCAAATGTTATTATTTATCAGAATGAAACCAAATTTGAAATATATTGTAATGATAAAACAGAAAGCCACCATATCACCGAAAAAATGTTGAAACTGGCGATAAACACCATAACCTGGGTAATGGACAAAGTCACTCATTATACATACTGTGACTTTCCGGGGTATAGTAAATGTGGAAAAAATATATTGTGACTTTTTTTCCTGTTACCGGCAGCGACAGCTGAAATTACCGGAGATTTTCGCCGGTTGCCGGCTTCTAATGACATCCCTGAATATCTGTATGAAAATTTAACTCAAATTTTAAATGTTTCAAAAAGATATCCACATTTTCTTTTTAAACTGAAATATATCTTGTAGTCCTTGAAGATGTTTCATACAAAACATTCTTTTTCCTTTTTCAAATTATCTAGGGCATTATAGTGGACATGACATAATATATCTGTGAATACTTATTCATTTTGTTCTGCATATTTACCTGAAATGGAAATGTCAAATTTCTTTCCAAATAAAAATGGATCAATATCAGTGCTGTGATCTCCTCTTTTATCACAAATAATATCAAAATGGTGTAAGACACACATTTTTTTCTGAGGGGGCAACTGCATTTTCACAGTTTCTTAAAGAAAGAATCATGATTATAATTTTCCTCCAGTACTCTAGAAAAAATGCTTAAATTTTCTTTCACATTTCCTACAAATACAGAGAAAAATCGGACATATTTGCAAGTATTTTGTACAAACTCATAAAATTCAATATCATCCAATTTTTTCTGAATGAGATGGACATAACCTTTAGATATGTCTTCTTGACCACAATGACTATTTAAAAGGCTCAGGATTTGTGTCAGGGTGGACTTTGTGGCAGTTCGACATCTGCATACTCCTCTGTGACTACATGGGCTTGTCTTTAAGACACCATATATATAACTTTATTAAAAAAAAATGCGCCTCTATCAACTTTAGGATATATATAACTTTATTTAAAAGAATATGCACCCCCACATATTATACTTATAGCATGTAGGGTGCATATTTTTTTTTTAGTAAAGTTATATCTAGTATGTAGGGGTGCATATTTTTTTTTAGTAATGTTATATAGTATGTAATTGTGCATATTTTTTTCAGTTAAGTTATACTGCATGTCATAAATGATATATTATTGGGTGCATATTTTTTTAAATACAAAATATAAAAATATATGTCTTAAAAATGATATAGCCGGGGTGCATATTTTTTTTCTAATAAAGTTATATTTCCTGTCTTAAAGACAAGTACCTGTACCTGCTATATTTTTTACCTGTACTGTAGTTTGTACATGATTTTTTTTAATTTTGTTTGTATTGTCCTATCCAATGAAAAAAATATTATGTGAATCAATTGTATACTGTGATTTTTATTTATTATACTGCTGGTTGACATTGTGGGCGTCTTGATTGACAAGTTAAAGCATTTGTTTGTTTGATCATGAGGTTGCTCAAGAAATTACACAAAAAGCTTGGCTATGGAACTGGAAGTGAAGAAATCTTTCTTCATTACAATAATAAACAAGACGGAAATAAAACTTAAACAAAATCATAAACACAAAACAGTGTACATGACCATTTACTTGATCACATCTTGCCATTCTTGTGTTGTTTATGGAAATTATGGTGTAATTGTTCTAAAAATATATATAAATAACTGAACAATTGTTAAATATGAATGTATTCAGAATTCAGATCCACTGTAAAACAAATAAAAAACATTTAAAGTGAGTTAAAGATCTTATAAACCGTTTTCTCTAGTCGCGTCTCGATGTAAAAAACATAGATTTTAACCTTTCTACACACAGCCTCTCTAGCATATTTGCAATGAATGATGGGTAATTATGCATTTTTTTTAATCTCTAATCCTTTTCATATCTATTTTTTATCATTTTATATTGAAAAAACCAATAGGATGCTTAATAGTCAGTTATAATTAGACCAGGGTATTTACCCGCCATAATTTTATTTCCAAAAACATCAAAGCAATTTCCGATTTTCAAAGCCGATTATAAGATATACATTTCACAGTTAATGATCAGTACGATACAATCATATAGTAAACATACTTAAGATACCAACAAATAAAAAAAATATGCATAGTTTATTATTTTTTCTACTTTATTTCATAAAAAACCACACACATGTAACGTAAACAAATAAATGACGTGAAGCGCCACGAGCGCCATCTATGCCAATATTGGAGTATTCTCCCTTGAATCTGTGAACAATACGTAACATGAGTGGAGGTACGGAAATGGTGGTTGGCGCTCCCACTGTGTGTACGCATAAAATGAGTTAAAACTGACAGTTATTTAAACTATATGGCCAATCACGTAAAACATTAAATTCTCTAAGATGAAATTATACGTAGACCCTCCCCCCTTCCGATACAAATAAACTCATTGTTTTATGAAAATGTAACATTGGATGGGAATATTAAGAAACAAAATTAGAACGATATACGATTATAAACATTGTATTGCAGTTGATCTTATATTAAAACATAACCAAACGGGCACGATGTTGGGAAGAGTCAGATACATGTTATTTATTCAACTAACATGATCCGGCCGTGTGACGTCACATCAAAAGGTGGCATGGCCGCTTACACTACGACAGGAAATTCAAAATATTCTAATTTTTAATTGGGTATATTAATGTTAATAAAGGTGCTTTTTTTTAAATAATAAGTTATTTATGAATAAAAAGTGATAATGAATTGAATTAAAACAACTTTTCAACTGACTGGAGTATTCCATTAACACCAACTGTTCTCTATCCACTACTGTAAACCTATGATTCCAATGGACATATAGTTTTACCAAAAATTTTGTAAGAAAAAATTAAAAATTAAAAATAAACTATTTGTAAATAATTCACTGACTCAAGTGTAATTAATACAAAAATGTATAATTTTTTTTAATTAATTATCACGCATGCGCACCAGCAAGTAATCTTCAGTTATGAAGTCTTGGTGTGAAGAAGAAAAAAAATACACATCATATCCAGTTACAATATGAAAGCTATCAGACCAACGACATCAGACATCACAAAGTGAAGCGGTATGGATGAACGAACACAATCAAACGAAAAGACGAACGAACGAATGTACAAGCAGAAAAAACTATATGCCCTCCATAATATCGGTATATGGGGCACCAAAATTTCTTCCCCTCCCTCTACTAGGATTTGGAAAGATTACTTATGCGCAAAACCTACTTCTCCCTCCCCGTGGTGAGTAGGGGGCAACAGATGTAATGTCTGCCTAACGGAAGAGGGTCCCAGCTATGGGTTAAATAGCTCCATTTAATTGACTTGTGGATAACTGGCAAAGTTAAAGGCTTCAAGGGAGATAACCCTGAAATAAAATCCAGGTAGATGAAACTTGTGAGCAGCGTATTACATGTAATCATCTATAGAAGGACATTACAGAAAGAAAACCTGATCCAACATTGTGTAAGCTTGGCGTAGGGCTAACCACCACAGGCACTCGAATTCCGGACCCCCCCTTTTCCCTCATTTGGTCCCTCCCGCGATTATGGTATGGATCTTTGTCTGGAATTTTATCTTTGATAATCTTTGAGCCATTTATCCATATCTTACAACATTTCGTGTTACAACTCTCTCGTTCTACTAACTTTTGTTTCTAGGCCCAGCTGCCGTTTTACTTAAAACAGCAATTTTTTTTTTAAGTAAAACGGCAGCTGGACCTAGAAACAAAAGTTAATAGAACGAGAGAGTTGTAACACGAAATGTTGTAAGATATGGATGAAGGGCTCAAAGATGATCAAAAATATACTTCCAGACAAAGATCCATACCATAATCGCGGGAGGGCTCAAATGAGGAAAAGGGGGGTCCGGAATTCGAGTGCCTGTGCTAACCACAGTATCTTGACGTTTAAATGAAAAATCTAGCGAAATAATAGAAAAATCTGTTTAAAATCTTTATATTATTTGTATGTATATAATATACAGATTTTTCTCTATTATTTCGCTAGATTTTTCATTTAAACGTGATAAAGATACTGTGGGCTAACTGGAAAAAGGATTAGGCTACGGCTACAATTGAATAGTTGATACGTATACATACATTTACAAAAAACCATTAATATTATCATACAAAACAAAATCCAATATACGGATGCGGATACAATATAATGTCACGTGTCTAAATCCTTCTCATATTTACATGTATATAAAGAAAAAGAATATACATATTCAGCTTGCACTGATATATGACAATTATATTGCTGGGGGTGTTTTTACGGATTTAAAGCTCTTTGACAGTGAAAATAAGGACTATTATACGGGTGTATTTATACGTATAAAAAGATTATTAAAACCCGTTTCGGGTGACTGCAGTCTGTACTGAAGGTGGGAAGCAGTGTGTCTTTATTCAATTACATTGCACGTATTTAAAGAAGGTTCAACCAGGTAAGACGTATTTTTTATGTTCACATTGTATTTAATTACAATATGCATTTAGCGTTAGGGTTATGGTGTTTAACGCCACTTTTAAACATGGGTACATCAAAAGAAACACTACGAGATGAAACCACAGGCACTCGAATTCCGGACCCCCCCCCCCCCTTTTTCCTCATTTGGTCCCTCCCACGATTATGGTATGGATCTTTTTCTAGAAGTATATCTTTGAGCCATTTATCCATATTTTACAAAATTTCGTGTTACAACTCTCTCGTTCTCCTAACTTTTGTTTCTAGGTCCAGCTGCCATTTTACTTTAAAAAAATTTGTTGTTTTAAGTAAAACGGCAGCTAGACCTAGAAACAAAAGTTAGTAGAACGAGAGAGTTGTAACACGAAATGTTGTAAAATATGGATAAATAGCTCAAAGATTATCAAAGATATACTTATATAGTTCCTTCCACCATCTAGTAAGTAAGTAAGTAATTGTTATTTAAAGTCGGAAGCATATATATATATATATATATATGTATACATATGCAAGAGAGAACACGAGCTCGTGAGAGCTCTTTAAACGACTTGATATTTTAAACAGAAACAACTGACAAACATAACAAATCAGCGCATGGTTAAACATACATAAAATCATAGGTATAGAGAGACACAAAGGCGAGCACAATACATAAAACAATTATTAATACATTTAAATTAAGTACTTAAAAAATTCCATATTTAAAGCAATACAAGCGACTTCATATTATAAAAGAAGAAAGAGC
>MJUT01023799.1:48811-64395 GCA_002080005.1 Gigantidas platifrons
CTGTTAACATAAGATTGTAGGATCGAAACATGAAAGTTACTGTTAACATAAGATTGTAGGATCGAAACATGAAAGTTACTGTTAACATAAGATTGTAGGATCGAAACATGACAGTTACCGTTAACATAAGATTGTAGGATTGAAACATGAAAGTTACTGTTAACATAAGATTATAGGATCGAAACATGAAAGTTGCTGTTAACATAAGAATGTATGTATATTGACACGAACAAGCTAAAATAAGGAAAAATGGATGAAATAATAAAGAAATAAAGAAATTTTATTGAAAATAAATATGTAAACAGAAAGATAGAAAAAAGGGGGTGGGTAATCCCGTGCCACGAGCGCCTGTGGTATTAAGGTGCCCATTTAGAGAACACCATTTTGATAAACTTGGGTAAATCTATATTCCAAAATATTTTTTTTTAACTACAAAATTATAAACCCAGTTTAACTGATTGTAGTTTTACGTCAGATCAACAGATATATTTATGAAGCTGACAAATTTACAAGCGTTGAATCATGAATGAAAAAGAAAGGGAGGCATTGAGAGGGGACTATGGGCGACTGTTAAGATTGATAGGACATAACAAGCTGTTGTTCGTAGGAGCTGTACTGGTTGAAAGTTGTTTATTTTATTCGTATCGTAAAACAGGCGGAAGTCACTTTCGGAAAGGTAACCCGCATTTGAGAAACTATTTCATATTTCTATACTCTGACGTTTCTCGTGACCACAGAATTATTTCCCAGAGGTTTCTAGATCACATTAATTTTTTTTTAAGTAATGCATATTTGTAGTTCGGGGGAGACCAAAGGTTGATTATGAATTTATCGGAGTTTCACAAAACAGATTCAAATCTGAATAAAGCGCAATCTTGCTAAAAAGATCTACAATGAGCGAGTGATTGTTGTCTAATGCCAAATGAGCAATTTTTACGAGAACAAGTTACATTTCGATGATGATGATGATGATGATGATGATGATGATGATGATACTGATGATGATGATGATAAGATGATGATAAGATTATGATGATGATGATGATGATAAGATTATGATGCTGATGATGATGACGATGACGACGACGATATCAGTTTTGTACTAGACCAGTACCTTAGTTGGTTTTGATATTGCTAGCTCACATGCAGACATGTCACTTCACTCGAACACATTTATAATCATGATACCAACCCAACCAATCATTGCTCTTATTCCTTAATGCTGTGTACTTATTGAAGAAGCAACAAATACAAATTGCATAGCCATGGCTTTCACTAATTTCGTTGAGATTTGACTTAAGAAGAAATTGTCTGTGTGATGACTGGAGATAGAGAGCATATGCAAGTCAAATCTCAACGAGATTATGCTTTGATCCGACTCGCTAGAGATCGAACCCATGATCTACAGCACACGAAGTAAGCACAATTACACCACTGAACCGGTCACCAGCAAAAGGGTTTGAGTTTAATGGTGTTTAACGTCACTTTCAACAATATTTCAGTTATATCGTGGCGGTCAGTTTTATTGGTGGAGGAAACCGGAGAAAACCACCGACCTGGTGCAAAGTCACTGAAAAACTTTATCACATAATGTTGTACACCTCGCCCTGATCGAGATTCGAACTCACAATATCAGTGGTGATAGGCACTGATTGCATAGGTAGTTGTAAATCCAACTACCATACGATCACGACCAAGACGGCCACACTGGCAAAGGACTACTGAAAACTCTTCCTTATTCAATCATAATGATCTCACCTGTCCGGCTGTATCCCACAATGCAATGTTATATGGTGTCTTGTCTGCAATAATAATAGCACTATCATTTTCTATAATGGTAGGAACATTTTCGCTGGGAAATGTATCTGTACGGTATGATATCAAGAGAGAACTTTTCCCTACACCTCCGTCGCCTACTACCAATAGTTTTAAATTCTTCATCTTTTTGTTCTGAAATAAAAGGTTCAAAACTTTTGTGGTAAAATACTTCAATATCAGGAATGTAGATGCCGGGGACAAGAGTGGCAAATGCCATTGTTTGTCCCTGCACTCTTTTTGGCCAAACTTTAGAAAAGGCTGTTTTTTTTAGCATGGAAGCCATTTTTTTTTGCTTGTCAGTCTTGAAAGCTTTCCCATCCACTCATAAAGTTAGCCATCTCCCACTTTCCAGTCCACTTACAATGTTTACACACCACTTTCAGGTCCCTTCAAAAAGCTTGCCTCTCATTTACCTCCCTATCGTGAAACTTGTCTCCCACTTTCCAGTCCACTTACGATTTTTGTCCCATCCCACTTTCCATTCCACTTACGAAGCTTGCCATAACTTTCATGTCTCCCAAAAAACTTGTTCCCCACTTTCCGATCCAGACCCACACCTCTGAATATGACAGATCTGGGTTCTAACTTTATTTAAAATTCACGTTTTGTAAAAGGTTGTTAAGTATGTGGCTATCAAAACTTCCTAATTGTTTTCATACACCCCCTTATCACTATCCAACACATACACACAGCCCCTTTTTCGGGGGGAGGGGTGGGGGGACGCATCCAAGCTTCCTTCAGTCACTATGAAATATCTATCCCTGTTCTATCTTCATCATAGGAGATTACCAGGGGCGGATCCAGGATTTCAAGATAGGGGGCGCACTCAAAAAAATCGCGCCGAGCGGAGGGGGGCGCGAAAATTTTTGGGGTATTTCGTGTGAAAAATCACGATTTTACGCAAAAAAAAATATCTTTTTTGCAATTTTAGGGGGGGGCGCACATCCGCCCCTGATTACCCCCACCCCTAGTTGCAAATAAATACAATTAGATTTGTACTAATGGTTCCACCCCATATATCATTTACTATTTAGTTAATTAATACGAGTTTCATTTTGGGGGGATGGGGGGGGTGGGGGCACTTTACAAATAATTTTGATAGTTTCTCGTTTTAAACCCTTCACAACAAGGAAACAGAGACAACATACGAGAAAACATATACTATACATCAGTATTCTTCCAGGTAAAGAACCTGATTCGTTAAACGAATGTATTTGGTTCCGCTTCAAAACTGTGTGCAGTGTCTGGCAACACAGCAAGTCCTCTCTATAAACTATTTACAAAAAATGTACATTTAAAACATTCTCCAATTTACAATTCAAATTATGTACACGCTATATTAGTTAAGTTTCTTCCAGCGCTTTACTTTAGGGCAGCTCCGAATCATTGTCTGGTGTATACTTTTGTTTACTTTATGTTAAAACCTTTCATTCTTATACTATCATTGTATTCTTAAATTATCATATACAAATATGTGTGAACCTATTTGATTTTAATGGATAAAATGAATGTTGTTGTTTCTTACCTGTACGAATTGTCGTTTATTATGTATACAAACAATCCCTTGGTAGCTATTTATGACAGCCAATCAGATTCATCGAATTATATTCTATTTTTAAACTGATAGACGTGCGTTAATTTAAAAGGAATACGATTTATTAATTTGTTTACAAACAAAATAAAAAAATATTTCTCATGTCAGTTTATCGGCTCCATAGAAAACGAATCATATATCATGAATGTCTTCTTTTTTTTTTTATCATTCATTGTTATGCACTATAATGATAATAGTCAAACAAGCATAAAAGAACAAAGAAATTGAGAGATTTACTAGTTATTTAATAAAAGGATGTATTTTTCTTCTTCTGTATGTAAAGGATACATTACTATTGAAACAAAAGAAGCTGTCTGTATTGAATAATAACGGGTTTCCTTTTCACCATAAGATCTCAGATGAAGGCCGAGGTACGTTGAAACAAGGCCTTCACCTGAGTACGAATGCGCAAAAAAAGAAACACGTGCAGCTTCTTTTGTTTCAATAGTACTGTATCTAACTTGCACAATAATAGTGTTGTTGAAAAACAAATGGTATGACATTTAATCTAACCACAACTTGATTTATTAATTTATATATCGCCAATCGTGTGTGCATTAAAATAATGACAAGTATTAAAGGGATATTGTCTACGATTTTTTTGAAAATTTTTAACTGTCCATAAATGATTTTTTAAGCTATCATTAAACAGTTATGCTACAAAACATATGATTGGTGTTCTTTTTTTGACAAAAAGACCCAAAACTATCGTTATCGGAATTATTGTTCGGATGGCAGAAATTCAAAGTAAAAGTAAAAACAGAAGTTTGGAATTCTCGGGGTTTTAGCTTTGAGGTAAGGAAAATACTGTTAAGATTCAAACACTTCATGATTGTCACGCTTGTTTAATGTTGTTTGAATCTTAACGTTTCGTAGCGTATTCGCCAATAATTCGGTGTTTAATCTTCATTTTATGAAGGTCAGTACGGAAAACAACAATAATTGTGGGTATAAAAAATACAAATGTGGTAGACAATATACCTTTAAAAAAAATGTCAAGTATTAACTTAGGTAGCCAATTAGAAATCCCTATGTACCCATAAACCCGATATTTGTGTTAATTGCTATCTCAGTTACATGTCTTAAAACATAAAACAGTAATTTATAAGAATAATGTTATTATTATCTTACATCAATTAAAAATCAATTTAATAAATTAAAGATTAAATAGTGCGACTTTATAAAAATTCGGGGGCGTCGTGATCGTATGGTAGTTGGATTTACAACTACTCGTGCAATCCGTGCCTATCACCCTAAAGTTGTGAGTTTGAACCTCGTTCATGGCGAGGTGTACGCTATACAACATTATGTGATAAAGTTTATCAGTGGCTTGCTACATGTCAGTGGTTTTCTCCGGGTACTCTGGTTTTCTCCACAAATAAAACTGACCGCCACGATATAACTGTAATATTGTTGAAAGTTGGCCTTAAACAGCATAAACCAAATCAAATCTTATAAAAAAAAATCGTTCGACCGTTCAAAGTCAAACAATACCAGGTAACTGTGGTAGACATGTAATATCCAATTACCCGCCCCTAATGAAGCCATATTCCGCCCCAATGTAATGCGGCCAATTGGATGGACGCGATGATGACCGACACTTTCATTTTTGATGTTGAAACGCAGATCTACGTTTTGTTGATAATCCAAGTTGCGGGACGTCGTAACTGTTTTGTTTGAGAACAAGTAATTTTCCCATTTATTATGACTTGGCTAAATATAATGACCTTGTCACAAAAATTTGATAAAATGACTGGCTTATTAGTACAGCGGCCTGTATCATTATGTGATATGAGGCCGTCATGGTCGTCACCATACGGTAGTTGTAAATCCAACTCCTATGCAATCAGTGCCTATCACAACTAACGTTTGAATTAGATTTCCGCTCATGCGAGATGTACTCGATACAACATTATGTGATAACGTTTGTCAGCGACAGGTCAGTGGTTTTCTCTAGGTACTCCGGTTTCCTCCAACAATAAAACTGACCGCCACGATATAGCTGAAAATCTGAAATATTGTTGAAAGTGGCGTTAAACACCAATACTCCCGAAAAAGGCAAACTTGATATTCCTAACACACACATAGATGACTGTTCAATTTCCTGGCTTGGTACAGACGTCAATAAAAAGTGTCGTGGGTAAACTAGTTTCATGGGTCCAAACCTTCTTTCTTAGTGAAATGATGCCGTCATGCTTTGCACAATCATGTAAGTAAAATGCCATCTCACATATATCCGGACAAACAGCGCTATTATAAAGAACGTGATAATCTTGAACATTATTTATAAAATATTTAATCTTCGTGACACAGAAGTTTTCATTTGTATAATAATATAATATATGATTAGTGAATCTGATGAGGGTTACCGTCAGGTCAGAAAAGTTTGAAGATACCAAAGCAGTAATCAGAATCCATAAATCGAAGAAGGACAGACAACACAGTGGCCAAAAAGGACAAAAGGACAAACAACGATCTACAAAACACTACACAGAAAACTAAAGATCGAGCAACACGAACGCCATTAAAAATCAGAGTTAACTCAGGTGCCCCGTGGGGTTTCTGCTCCACATGTGACGTCCGACGTATGAAGTACTGTTCAGAAATCTTCTGATGACCAGTCATTAGAAGAGTTCTCAACAGACTGTTTTAAGGTCTCTAACATGTCTGATGATAACAAGATTGAAATTATGCTGCATATATACTTTTCCTGTTATCCTGAACAAATCCAAGCGTAATAAACAAAAAAATCAACTTAACGCCATTCATTCATATATAACTATTACAATTAAATAGCTACAAAGTACATGTAGATTCTAATTATCGTGGGTTCGAGAACAGGTCGAGTCAAACCAAATACTAATAAATTGGTATTTGCTACTTCTCGCTGAGTACACAACATCAAGGAGTATGAGCAAAAACTGCTTGGCTTGGAATCGGGATAATGTGTTCGATATGAGCAATATGTCTACCCACGGACAGTTGTTGCAGAGAGTTGGTGCTACACAAATCAAACTGTGCATGTTGGTTTAATATAAGGAGGACACCATTTTATCCCATTATTACGGCGTTTTAACCCCGCTGAACCAGTGGTGGAAAAATCTGTAATCCTCTACAAGAGGATTAAAATGTCTCATGCCTTTCCCCGCATTAATTTCAAATTTTGAAATAAAGTTCGTTTTAAATAATGGGAGAAACAAATTCTCCTTCAGTTGCCCATGTGGGTTACAATATTTCACCACTCTCGAGAATTAAATTTAAAATTTAACCACTCGCCTGACGGCTTGTGGTTAGAATTTTAAGT
Source organism: Gigantidas platifrons (assembly GCA_002080005.1). Classification (NCBI taxonomy): domain Eukaryota; kingdom Metazoa; phylum Mollusca; class Bivalvia; order Mytilida; family Modiolidae; genus Gigantidas; species Gigantidas platifrons. Next base: position 55,528 of record MJUT01023799.1, read on the forward strand.
TTAACTCTCTTGAGTGGAGAAATATCGTAATCCACGGGCAACTGAAGGAGAATCTATATATCATCACTATCATCGTCATCATCTTATCGAATGTAACTTGTTCTCGCTATGATATTATTATAGCTGAAAATATTTTCTCATGGCGTTAAACAACAATCACCCAACCAGAACATTTCTTTTACAATTACATACCCCAGCGATTACTAGTAATTCTAAACATGACCTCCTTCTTTCGCTTTGTTAACAAAAGAGAGAGTTATCCATTCGGTATAATCTCATTAGCACATGCGCCTGATAATGTGACTGACTTTTCCATTGGCAGCATACATTGTGTACGACATTTTCCGCAAACTTAAGTATAAATTACCGTCTTCCAATCAAAGTATGCTACCGTATTTGTATTCTTAGACATATCAGAATCGAAATTGGGAGTTTTAACATGGATTTGCGGATATTAGTAAATTTTATCCCTCGCTTCTGGCTCGGGATAAAATACTAATATCCGACAATCTATGTTAAAACTCCCAACACATTCTGGCTTCCATGATTTATTTCTTAAATATACGTATACTAGTATATTAAAATAAAATAACAACAAATAAATTTCTTGTAATTTTATATTAATGTTGCGTGATGTTGAGCGCCATGGTTTTATAATTATACATAATGTTTACTAGATAATAGTCAAACGAGTTAGAAGATATCAAAGGGATAATCAGAATCCATAAATCGAAGAAGGCTAGACAATACAATGGCCAAAATAAAAAGAACAAAAATGTATATTTTGAATACATGTTTTGTAATTAATTGATGCAAATACAATATTTATTAGAATTATCCAAGACTGTCAACAAAATACTGGTACACGAGTACTTCACAAATACGTATGCCAGCATCAAAACAGTTAATCCTGCTATTTATTTTGTCTCATCATAATCCACGTATAGTGCATTATAGGAATGTGTATTCTCTTTCACTTCTTTACATTTTTCACAACATAGACCATCATCAAATGCTTGTGATGGTTCACACCCGTCACATTCTTCCTGCCCCTTGTCTTTGTCTGTTGGACAAAATCTTGGTACGTTACAGCCAACTGCTGAATTAGAAATATTTTTTTCAAATTAGGCAGTAAAAGTAATTTAAACATTCTTAACTAAAGACAAAGGTGAATAATTTTTGCTTCAGACCACAAGCATAGCACCATCGATGTTGGATCTTCCCCTATCTATACCAACCTCAACTTGGTATAGGATTCCAGACAATTATTAGACTTTACAACCACCTATGATACATGGAGTTATGGTGTTTAACGTCAATGTAAACAATATTTTAGTTATATCTACATGGCGGTCAGTTTTATTGGTGGAGGAAACCAGAGTACTCGGAGAAAACCACCGACCTGACGCAAGTCACTGACAAACTTTATATCACATAAAACTGTATCGAATACACATCGCCACGAGCGGGATTCGAACGCCCAACTTAAGTGGTGATAGGCAATGGCTGCACTGGTACTGATACCTGTAATTAATTAGTTTATAATTAGTTGTGAACATCAGCATAGGAATTTCATGCATAATTTTTGGATTTTTCTTTTAACTAAAGTGCTTTAGACGAATAAAGAAAGCTTTAATGGTCTATTTTACTCACATCTGGAAAGCTTTAATGGCCTATTTTACTCACATCTGGAAAGCACTTGCACGACTGCATCATGTCACTAAATATGGAAGTTTGGACCCATTAAACAAGTGTAACCCCGCCACTTTTTATTGAAGTGCCTGTACCGAGCCAGGAAAGTGGATGGTAGTGTATTTGTGTGTTAGAGGTATCAATTTATCCTCTTTTTATGATTTTTCCATTGGAGTTTAGAACTGTTCCAATAGTGAGGTATTTTGTTCCTTTTTTGTTTGTTTTTGTTTTGTATTTTCTTTGTATTTTGTTTTTATTTTATTGCACTTGATAAAGTAAATATTGCTAAAAACGTTGCATGTTCATTTTGTATAATATTTATTTATTGAATCACAAAAAATATGGGTTAGGGTGTTTTAACGTCACTTTCAACAATATTTCAATTATATCGTGGCGGTCAGTTTTATTGGTGGGGAAAAACGGAGAAAACCACCGACCTGCCGCAAGTCAATGACAAACTTTATCACATAATGTTGTATCGAGTACACTTTGTCATGAGCGGGGATAATGATGTATGTATCACATTTTACATGAATTAGTTGCAATCCCAAGAATATGTATAGATCATTAACTTACGTGGAATGATGACTGAAAAACAATTAACATTTTAATATAGAACTGAGATTATATTCATAAACTCTTTGTATGTTTAAAATTGTATATATTTTGAAGAAAAAACATAAATAGCTAAAATAACATGGATGGTACATGTACTACAAAATGAACCCAAAAATACTTTTTACGTAGATGTTAAAATTGAATTTTATTAAGTACTCAGATATTTGGCTAATTTTAGGCACATGGCCTTGTGGACTAACAATATGTACATATACATGGATAGTAACATATACATTGGTAGTCAACATGACCCTGTGATCTAGGATGATTAGCCTCAAACATTCAGGTTCGATAACTCTATGCATTCTTTGAATCAAACAATTTCGTTTACTCAGGAGTCAAGAATATAACACGCAAATATATAGGATGTTAAGTTTATTTATTTTAAGTTACCAATATATATAAGCACTCCAGTAGATATGTATGTTTAGAGGTTCCCTGATATTAAAGCTTATATTACTAGTTTTCCTTATTGATAATTGTTTTAAAAAAAAAGAGTGACATGCAATCATGAATGGGATGGAATAATATTTAAATGTGTATCAATCGCATAAGCGGTGTAATGGTTAGTGTGCTCGCCTCGGGTTTGGTAGATCGTGGGTTCGATCCCTAGTAAAATCAAACCAAAGAACGACTCCGCATCTGCGGTATAGGCTAATGGTAAGCGTGTACGCCTCGAGTCCAATAGATCGTGGGTTCGACCCGCGGTCGGGTCAAACCAAAGACTGACTATAGAAATTGATATTTGTTTTTTTTTCTCTTAGCACGAAACATTAAGAGGTATACGCAAAGACTGGTTGGCTCGGAATCAAAATAATATGCCCGAATGAAGCGATATATGTACCCACGAACTGTTGCTTCAGTGATTCAGTGAGATAGCACTATAAATATCCAACAACAAATGTAATTGTATTGCTCTAGTACAAAGCGGACATCATCTCATCGATATATAATTCGTGCTCGCCATCATATAGCTAAAAAAATGTTCAACAACAATCACTCACTCATACTAACTAACATAAGTGTGCAACAAGAAATAAAGGACTGTGCCACTCACTCATACTAAGTGCATGGAAGAAAAACCCCGAGTAAGCCCGAACGTAAGTTAAAGGTCGTCAGTTTCGTTTTTGTAATCATCGGATGTTGAAAAGGATGATTTGGAGTGAATAAAGCTATTTTTTGAAGTCGAGTAGGGTTTAATCAAGGTAACTGCTGTTGTAATTCTTAGATAAACATCTTGTTAAACGAATTAAGGAGGACTAGCGGTGAGATGAAAGGTATTAATGGAAATAAAATTAGTTGAAGCGTGGCTACCGACGACATTTGTATCTCCCTTGTCTAGTGTATATATGTGGATAGTCGATCTTTTTATTCACCGGGAGCAAGTCCCTGTGCACTGATCTTGTACTTATCCTTAACATATTGCATACACATTTATTTATCCGTTTGGATTTTTAGATTTCTACTTACCAAAATCACAATCTGTAATTATAAACAAAACGGACATTTTATTTGCTAGCGTCATGGTAGTTCAATATCAAAATTCATCGTACACTATTTTTTTTAAATTTCTTTACATATCATATTGGTAATGTTGGTATTTAGCTAATACTTGGAAAGAAATTAATTAAACACGGAAAACGACTTACAAATAACATAAAGCATTGCTAACTAGATAAATACTGTAATTAATTCTAACATGACCTCCTTCTTTCGCTTTGTAGACAAAAAACCGATTTATCGATGGTATAATCTCATTCGGATATGCGCCGGTGAAAGTGACTGACTTTTCCATTGACAGCAGAAATTGTATGCGACATTTTCCGCAAACGTAAATATAAATTTACTAATATCCGCCAACCCATGTTAAAACTCAAAACATATTCTGGACTTCATGATTGATTTCTTAAGTAGAAGCAGCGCAATGTCAGTAAAACAGTATTTAAAAAAAAAAAAGCTCTGTTGCTGCTGGTGTTGTTTTTTTTTTAATTTGCTTGTTTTGTTGTTGTTTATCAGTTTTTGTTTGTTTGTTTTTGTTTTGTTTTGTTTTTGTTTTTGTTTTTGTTTTTTGCTTGTTTCTTTGTTTTTTTTGTTTTTTTTGTTTTTTTTGTCAATATGTAATGTCAGTTATTATAAATATTGTAAATACCATACCATATTATAACACAAATACATTTTCGTTATACAATGACTGCGTGCTAGGAGTCGGTTCACACTCATTTTATCATATGAGTTTTATTCATTATTGAAGATCATACTGTGGCTGTGAAATGTAGAACAGTAATCAAAGCAATGTTCTTGAACTTACATTTATGTCTAAGTGTAAAATTTGATAGTCTCTGATGTTCATTTACATCCATGCTTTTTCTTACTAATATACAAGGGTAAGATTCATAGTTACACTTACCTATTTCTACATCTGTAAGAAACCGATACAATCAGTTAAATGTAAATAAGAAAATGAATTCAACGGAAAAAGCAACATACGTTATTATTAAAACACTTGTTAAAAATACTTGATGGGCATAACCAGAGCCGCCAAGAGAATTTTTGAGCCCCAAGGCAAAAGGAAACTTGGCCCCTCCTCCAATTCTCCAAATAATGATACTCAAACTAAGTCCACCACGGTGTGTCCAAATAGTCATTCACATATTCACGAAAGCACACATTTTATATTGTTTGCCTGGCTCAAGGTACACCCTCGGTTTTTTCCCTCGTTTGGCTTGTGGGGCCCCTAAACTCATGGGCACCGGGGCGCCGCACCTGCTGACCTCCTCTCAGCCTGGGCATAACGAAGTTGTATATATCGAGTCATTTTCTGTTATGGATAGTTCGTACAACTAATTGGTTTAATTTATATTTTAGTACGAATAAAAGTTTGAAGATGTCAGAGATAATCAGAAGACGTAAATCGAAGGACAGACAATAAAATGGTCAGAAGAGACAAAAAACGGACAGAAAATGATCTACAAAACACTACACAGAAAACTAAATATTGACTGGCACAGTTTGATTACATACTATGATGTAAAATGGAATGTGACGTAGATGCAGCAAATATCTACACTAATCCAGAAATTTAATACGATATATTTATATAACCATTAATCTAAAGGGGGCTGTCATGGTCGTGATCGTATGGTAGTTGGATATATAACTACCTATGCAATCAGTGCCTATCACCACTGACAGTTGTGAGTTCGACTCCCGCTCATGGTAAGGTGTACTCGATACAACATTATGTGATAAAGTTTGTCACTGACTTACGGCAGGTCGGTAGTTTTCTCCGGGTACTCTGGATTCCTTCACCAATAAAACTGACAGCCACCATATACATTTTTTGTAGTTTAAATATTTTTGAAAGTGGCGTTAAACACCACAACCCTAAATCCATAAGTATAATATATACAAGATTGTACCATGATTTTCTGTCCAATATAAAAAGAAGAGTTCAAATGTACGGATATGATTAAACTTACCTCTTAATACAACAGGCGACAGAAAGTTGTATCCAAGACACACATCACAAATTTGTGGAGGACTCTCATAATATACTATCAAAAACAATATGTCTTAAATTATTTTCTATTTTAATTTTCATTTATGTTACAAATAAAACGAAAAACAAAAAATACAGCACTGTCGGAACAGTTCCAAAATCTAAGACAAAAATACAGCACTGTCGGAACAATTCAAAAATCAAAAACAAAAAATACAGCACTGCCGGAACAGTTCCAAAATCAAAAACAAAAAATACAGCATTGTCTGAACAGTTCCAAAATCTAAAACAAAAAATACAGCACTGTCGGAACAGTTCCAAAATCTAAAACAAAAAAATACAGCACTGTCGGAACAGTTCCAAAGTCTAAAACAAAAAATACAGCACTGCCGGAACAGTTCCAAAATCTAAAACAAAAAATACAGCACTGTCGGAACAGTTCCAAAATCTAAGACAAAAAATACAGCACTGTCGGAACAGTTCTAAAATCTAAAACAAAAAATACAGCATTGTCGGAACAGTTACAAAATCTAAAACAAAAAATACAGCACTGTCGGAACAGTTCCAAAGTCTAAAACAAAAAATACAGCACTGTCGGAACAGTTCCAAAATACAAAACAAATAATACAGCACTGTCGGAACAGTTCCAAAATATAAAACAAAAAATACAGCACTGCCGGAACAGTTCCAAAACCAAAAACAACAAATACAGCATTGTCGGAACAGTTCCAAAATCTAAAACAAAAAATACAGCACTGTCGGAACAGTTCCAAAATCTAAAACAAAAAATACAGCACTGTCGGAACAGTTCCAAAATCAAAAACAAAAAATACAGCACTGTCGGAACAGTTCCAAAATCTAAAACAAAAAATACAGCACTGTCGGAACAGTTCCAAAATCTAAAACAAAAAATACAGCACTGTCGGAATAGTTCCAAAATTAAGTAGAAAAATCTGAGAAACAGAAGCAAAATGGATACCACTAACACATATGATACATGACGTCTGCTCACTTTCCTAGCTTTGTACTGTACTGATACTTCATATAAAGTGGTGGCATTAAGCTAGTTTCAGGGCCTAAAGCTCTACTATTGTTAATAAAATACCTACCCTGACGCAGAAGTTGCCAAAACTATAATATTAGTTCTATAAAAGATAACCCATTGTCTTAACCATCATTTACCGAGCTAATCGTCCTCTGTCCGTTTTGTCCACGATCAACATAACTATTAACTAAAGCATTATAAAAAAAAATCCTGTTTCTTATAAGACACCCGCCGCGCTATTTATAGACATATCTGGTAAGCTTTGATCTTTCTAAATAAACCTACCCCATTCTGTTACATAGGTAATGATAACTTCAGGTGGTATTCTATAAACAGTATCCTTTACGCATCGATAAACGTCATGAGTTCCATTATCCTTCCTGCATAATAAATGTTATGAATATATAAGTGTATATTCCCCCATTATTACGGCGTTTTAACCCCGCCGAATCAGTGGTTGAAAAATGTGTAATCCTCTAGAGGATTAAAATGTCTCGTGCATTTCCCCGCATTAATTTCATACGCATCAATTTCAAATTTTGAAATAAACTTCGTGTTAAAATGGGAAAAACAAATTCTCCTTCAGTTGCCCATATGGGTTACGATATTTCTCCACTCTCGAGAGTTAAATAAAAAAATTTAACCACAAGCCGTCAGGAGTGGAGAAATATCGTAACCCACGGGCAACTGAAGGAGAATCTATATTTCTCCCATTATTACGACGTTTTAACCCCGTCGAACCAGTGGTGGAAAAATCTGTAATCCTCTAGAGGATTAAAATGTCTCGTGGCTTCCTTTCCCTGCATTAATTTCAAATTTTGAAATAAAGTTCGTGTTAAATAATGGGAGAAAAAAATTCTCCTTTACGATATTTCTCCACTCTCGGGAGTTAAATTTGAAATTTTAACCACTCGCCTGACGGCTTGTGATTAAAATTTTTAATTTAACTTTCTTGAGTGGAGAAATATGAGCAACTGAAGGATAATCTATATTTGACATGTATATTTAAGATTTCCCCATGAAAACGATGTTCGGTTCGTTTTTACCTCGAGTTGTTTGTAGGTGGGCTCATATCTTATTTACGTTATTTGTGCTTGTTTGTGTATAGTTGTCCAATGCATATTGTGTTGTGTTTTTGTTTTGTTTGTCTTCGTCTTGTGTACCCTATAACCCTATGTTGCCAGTTTCTCTGGATTGTCCATTATTGATTGCTCCTTCGGTATTCTCTAAAGTTTATTTACTAACTTTGAAAAAATATATTCCCCAAAAAGTACACGTTGGTCATTAAATAAAAACAGATACTGTATAAGTGGCTATATGCGAGAGAAAACAAAATAAATTCGCGAAAATAAAAACCAGCGGAAATACTTTCATTTTCAATGTTGAGAAAAATGTCAGGTGTTTAGAAAAAGTAAATACATGCATCTAATCTAATGAAAACTATTCAGGACCAATTTGTGTGATCAATGAACAAGGAGGATATACAAGACCGAGGATTCCATCGGTCATTTCGTTTCGATGTAGATGGGAGGGGGGGTAATGAAAGTAACAATAGATAACAGTACCCATACTAATATTTAGGGAGCTGAAATGTCAATCGTGCTATAAATAGACAGTGTATATACCCTCCGGAACACCTGATGTCACTCCCGGATTTTAGTGGGGTTCGCATTGCTCGTTCTTCAATTTTCTATGGAGTGTTTTGTACATCATAGTTTGTTCTTTTGTCCATTTCCTTTTGAGTTGGCCATTGTGTTGTCTCTCCTTCGATTACAGCTTCTGATTACCACATTTGTATCTTCAACCTTGTGGCTATTGTGTTGTCTCTCCTTCGATTACAGCTTCTGATTACCACATTTGTATCTTCAACCTTGTGGCTATTGTGTTGTCTCTCCTTCGATTACAGGTTCTGATTACCACATTTGTATCTTCAACCTTGTGGCTATTGTGTTGTCTCTCCTTCGATTACAGGTTCTGATTACCACATTTGTATCTTCAACCTTGTGGCTATTGT
>MJUT01023799.1:64777-77379 GCA_002080005.1 Gigantidas platifrons
AACTGTTCCATATTCTATAATTTATTATTGAAAATTGTTATTTATATCTCTGTACAAGAGGAATTAAGGAATATATATAATCTAGAGATCAATACACAAGTTACGCATTGTCAAAATTGTCCATTATATTTTTCAGCACATTAGCAGTAAATCAAAATGAACATAATTGCAAAAGGGATCCAATATATAGCGAATATAGGTGACTGTTGTAAAACACTCTTTTCGTTGACTCTTTCCGTTGTAAATATAAAGGAAATGAAACATTTTGTTCATTTAAAATAGTTGTTTGGTAAAAAGGGTAACGTATCTGTTCACTTCGGTGTTTAATTTTTCAATGGTTATTAGATTTAAATTACAGTCCTCTGAGCACTTTAAATGAAGTGAATTTAACATCAGCGACCCAGACTTTAACTATCAATCCCACAATGCATTATTGGGCCAAAACGTCATCGCCCGGTGCAAAAAGTAGAAATTAAAATTACAAATTTGCGATTTGTTTCGTTATTTGTGGAAATATGTCGATAAAACTTTGTGAAATGTATTTTATATCACCAGGAACATATTTAGCTAACATGTAAAAAATCACGAAGTTTCCCTTTAAGGCATGATAAGTGACTACTAACACATAATATATATTCAGCATTTTTTGGCGATCTCATCAGACTTAATATCAATTTGCATGATGTTATATTGCACATTATTTAGATCACTAATCATTAAAAAATGAAACCTTTTAATATCAAACTTGCTTAACTATTTCAGAAATACTTTTTTTCCTTTTTTTGTTTGTTTTTATACTTTTTATTTTTGCTTAATAAAATCAAGTAGTAATCGATGAACAAATTGGTATGTTAAATTTTTTTTTAAAAGCATAACATACTGTAAAATAGGCTGAAAATAGTTTTATTATATAGATAGGTGTGAATTATGGGGATTTATCCGTGAAATAAATTCCGGTATTTCACATGTGAAATATCAGTTTTTTTCCCGCCGGAACTACTTTTGCAAAACTATAAGTGTGGTGGTTACGTCCATTGTTGTGTAACGGTGAATACACATACAATTGTAAGCTGAAAAAATTCCGTGAAATGTTATTGATGACTTTGGCACATAACCAAGATGACGTCATTGACGTCATATGAAGACTTGCAGTTTGAAACGTAAAGATTAGACGCTATTTGGCTTCGTATACGCTTCAGTTGTGATTTAATTTAACTAAAATAAGCTTTCAAGGTAAGCATTTTAATTATTTTTGTACATTGTTATAAATATGAAAAAGAGGATTTCACATTTTCAAGATGGCAGATCCTTCCAACTGAACCCTGTAGTATCATTGCTCGTAGATTCACATGCGTGCAATCAAATATACAAATGAAAAAAATAATACAGTCAAACCTGTCGTAACGGTCACCTTTATATAATGGTCACCTGGTCATAACGGTCACTTTCGTGCTCTACCTGTGCATTTTACTATATATTTTAATTCGATATAGCGGTCACCTGTTAAATGTGGTCAGCTGTCACCATTTATAAGTAATTTTCAGCATAAAACCTTTGTATAATGGTAAATTTTATTTTAAAAATAATACCGGAAGTGATTTCGGAAGATCGGTATTTTTCTCAAATGTACCAAAAATCCCGAGGTGTTACAAAATATATTGACTAATTTAATTAACTTAGAAATAAACAAACACCATGCATTTTGTGAATAGTAAATTACATAAAGGACAGTTTATCCCCAAGCTTTATTGGGGATTTTTATTCATTACGACGAGAATAGAAATTCACTCACCAAAAATATTTTGTATCTAGTGCATCATGTCAAAATCATCAACATCCGTAAATAGGCCAAGCTTTGAAATTTGACAATAAAGTGAAAGTGATAAATTATTGTGATGTTGGGAAAAGTTGTCAGGCTGTGGGCGAGGAGATGGAGGTTGATCATACCCAGATAATGAACATTCTTTAAAGAAAACGTGAGATTCTTGATGATTTTGAAAACAATGTTCCCAGTTCAACATTGTGTTACTGGAAATTGTACTTTTGTTTATTAAATATCTATTTGTATGTTTTATTCAAATCATATCATATTTAGATAATTTCATCAACAATAAATGTAAAACAGAGTAAAATTACGACAGGAACAAAATAACAAGTAAAACATTATTAAAAACATAAGATGTAATGAAAAATGTTTATCTACACCTAACGTGCAATATTTTGTCAAAAAATCAAAACCCTTCATATAAAGGTCACCTGTATATAGCAGTCATTTTGTCAATCTCCCCCAGGTGACCACTATAGACAGGTTTGACTGTATATAAGAAATTTATTAAATTTTTAAAGTCTATATAATAAACAGTATAACTAAATCATACATTTTGAATATCAAAATAAGACCACTCGTGACCGAATACGCATTAACGATTAAACTCGTGGATGGAACAAGTTCCGCCCACTCGTTTAATCCTTATGCATACTTCGGTCACTCGTGGTCTTATTTTGATATTCAAAATCTACGATTAGTTATACTATATTTATTACATAAAAAACAATAATAATAAGTAACATAACAGACAGCATAAACTACATTTTAACAATTCATTCAGCTAAATACCAAGATTGGGTTGGAGAAACCTGAATTAAATTTAAGTGTATATTAAAACTTAATTGACACTTACAATTACTTGAAATGTACATGAAATTAATTTTGTAATTACCCTTATTTACACTTCAGTTTAATTGGGAATTAAATTTAGGTGAGATATGTGCACCCAGTCCAAGACATCAAGTGGAATGCAAGTGTAAATCAAAATTCATTTAATGTTGTTAATTTTGGTGTTCCTCCATTTCTACAGATAAAAAATACTATGACTAGGAAGCAGGATACAAAAAAGAAGAATATTTTAAAGTATGGAACTAATTAATAATATTAATGATGCCAAACTAGATTTTGATGAGGGTGTGTTGGGGTGGATGGTTGGTGCGTCTATTATTTTGAAACACTCCATTGGTGTGTAAGTGGTTGTTTTTTTGTTCGTTCTCAATGAAAAGTTTTTCAGCTATATTATGGCAAGAAAATGTTAATTCTTATAAGATGATAATGATGCCCACTGATGAAGTTATTCCAGAAACTTGTTGAGAGACTTAATCTACGTTTTTGTTACTATCACTGGGTCGTTACCTCTGCTGGAGGTTTATTAATCCCCGAGGATATCATCTGCCCAGTAACCAGTGTTCCGACACTGACCTGGTTTAGTATATATATATCAGTGTTTGCAATTTAAAGTTCCTAAATAACGCAATTTATTAAAACTAAGATCAGTGTATGCACTTCAATAAAAATTGGCGGGATTAAACTAATCTTAATTATGGGGCCAATTCTCCCATCTTAGTGAACTGATGTTGTCATGCATGTGTTTTCCAAATGCGAGTAAAATGCCAACCCTTACATATAACTTGGTGAGCACAAAGTTTGAAGATACCCAAATGGTAATCAGAAGACATAAAGCAAGGGTTTGGGTTATAGTGTTTAACACCACTTTCAAAAATATTTCAGTTATATTGTGGCCAATTTGTGGCATTCAGTTTTATTGGTGGAGGAAACTGGAGTACCCAGAGAAAACCACCGACCTGCCACAAGTCACTGACAATCTTTCTCACATAATGTTGTATCGAGTAGACCATGCATGAACAGGATTCGAATTTACAACGTTAGTGGTGATAGGCATTGATTGCAAAGGTAGTTGTAAATCCAACTACCATACAATCACGGCCACGACGGCCCCAACTTAAATCAATGAAGGACAGACAATGACAAAAATAAAAGGACAAAAGGACAAAGAGCACTTAAGTCTTAATTTTTGTAATTTTATATGAAATGTCATTATTCTTTGCTACACAGAAGTTAGCATATGTATAATATTAGTTCTATAAAAAGATGCTTAATATCATAAGATTTGTAAAGGAAACTGAATGTTTTTTTGCTGAAGTATAAACTATCAAATTACATGTGAGTTTTTCTCTGATTATACAATATTAATTCTACTTCTGTTTAACCTTATATTTGTTTATATACGTGCCATCTGAGTAAATCGAAAATATATAAATGATAATAAATATAAGTGTAAGTAATATTAGTAACTGATGGCTGTCTAAAACAATATAAATAAATATAATAAACTAGAGGCTCCCAGGAGCCTGTATAGCTTACCTGGGTATAACAACATCAGTAAAAAAAAACTTGATAAAAAATAACAAATGTAGCCCTCGTCATTCCAGATCCCCCATACCTGTTAACCCTCCCGCTTTTGAGCTCGGCCTCCCACAAAGAATGTGCCTCCCGTGCGGGAGACTAAAAACTCCCGCTTTGAAATACTTCTCCCACATTATCTCCTGCGACCATAAATTTGATTAAAATCGGAAAGTTTTTATCAGCTGGGTCATTAAAACGTTTGCGTGAATCAGCCGATTGTTACTCGGAATTCTCTCTGTTTTTACTAGAAACGCCGACAATGTAAATTGTTTGCAATATCGAATGGATAACTACACGAATCAAAGTTGTGGAAAAAGAAAATTTGAAGGCGAGTATCGTTCAATTACTTACTTCAANATTGTGTTGTCTCTCCTTCGATTACAGGTTCTGATTACCACATTTGTATCTTCAACCTTGTGGCCATTGTGTTGTCTCTCCTTCGATTACAGCTTCTGATTACCACATTTGTATCTTCAAACTTGTGGCCATTGTGTTGTCTCTCCTTTGATTTCATGTTCTGATTACCACATTTGTATCTTCAACCTTGTGGCTATTGTGTTGTCTCTCCTTTGATTTCAGGTTCCAGGGGCGGATCCAGGATTTTAAGTTAGGGGGGCACACTTAAAAAAAATCGCACCGAGCGGAGGGAGGCGCGAAAAAAATTTGGGTATTTCGTGTGAAAAATCACGATTTTACGCAAAAAAATCATATTTTTTCGAATTTTAGGGGGCGCGCGCCGGGTGCGTCCCCCCTCTGGATCCTCCCATGGGTTCTGATTACCCCTTTGGTCTCTTCAAACTTTTCTTTCAGCAACAAAAGAAATCATTTGAAAATATATGAAGACATCCTCTAAAATGGGACAATCGAGTATGTTCCTCCCCCCCCCCCCCCAATCATGGTCAAGAGAGTTGTTGATTCCAATCTCTGTATTGTCTAAAAAAATCAACTATGCATGCTTTCTACATTACATTACACCCAATGCATAATTTAATAGTTTGTTGTGCCTTTTTTCAAAATCAATTCTGGCGATACATTGACATCCAAAAACATCCGGTTTGGAGTCATGTCATGTAACCTTTCATTTGTCATTGATGGTCCAATCATATACACAACATTTCAATATATTGACCAATCGGACAACAGCTATTGGCGTGTACTCGGGATGCTGCTAGTTAAGTGTATCGCCAGAAATCTTCTAATACAATACAACAAACGTTGCCCGTGGGTTACGACATTTCTCCACTCAAGAAAGTTTAATTAAAAATTCTAACCACAAGCCGTCAGGCGAGTGGTAAACATTATTGAGTTAACTCTCGAGAGTGGAGAAATATCATATCCCACATGGGAAACTGAAGGGGAATTTGTTTCTCCCATTATTTAACACGAACTTTATTTATTTTTCTAACCAATTATCAATTTGACAACATGCGGAGAAAGGCACGAGACATTTTAATCCTCTAGAGGATTACAGATTTTTCCACCACTGGTTCAGCGGGGTTAAAACGCCGTAATAATGGGAGAATTCTAATTCTAACATAACGTCCTTCTTTCGCTGTGTAAACAAACGAGCGATTTATTTAGATGGCAAAATCCCATTAACACGTGTGCGGTGCCCAAAATCAAGCGAGGTGGTAAAATCACAAAATGCAATTATTTACACTGTTGTCAACGCTTTAAATATCTATATTCAGTGAAAATAATCAACATATCCAAAAATTAATAAATATTCGATGTGCAATTCTTGCAAACGTGCAAACACAACATTATTGCAACGGTTGTTCCATCAATAAGACTTTCCCGTCGTAAAGCACATGTTGAAGAGTTATCGTCTGGTCTAAATTGGCAGGTTGAAAGATAGAACAGCCAATCCGCGCCGCATAAATTGTGCGTGACCTTGCCCGTAAACCAAAATATAAATTACCTCTATTCCCATCAAAGTGTACTGCCATATTTGACAAATTGGTACTGTTAGACATATCGCTCGGGAAAAAATACTAATATCCGCCAACCCATGTTAAAACTCACAAGACATTATGGCTTCCTTGAAGTATTTTTTTAATTAGATTGCATTATACTCACCTTAGAACAGTGAATGGTCCATTCCTCTCGTGGCAGAATTGATAAATTGTTTCGTTGTCATTAGTTCCTTTCCGGATAACCATGTTTGGGTTCTCGTGGCTGTAAATCATGGTGGCTGTTCTCTTGGGTTCATTTATGTACGTTCGGTTCTGTTTACTGCAAGTGAAAGCACACATTCCTTCCCCTATTTGACGAAAGAGAATTCAATCCAGTTTAAATATTTAGAGTTGTGGTGTTTAACACCATTTTTAACAATATTTCAGTTATATCGTAGCGGTCAGTTTTATTTGTGGAGGAAAGCGGAGTACCCGGAGAACACAGCCGATCTGCCACAAGTCGCTGACAAACTTTATCACATAATATTGTATCGAGTACACCTCGCCTTAGCGGGATTCGAACTCACAAAGTTAATGGTGATAGGTACTAGTTGCATATGTAGCTATAAATCCAATCTAGTTTAAAGGATATGTGTACTGAACATCATGAAAGTAATATTGTTCGTAAAATCATTTCATGATTAGATAAAATCAAGGAGCAATATTCATAATGCAATGATACAAGACAAAACAAACGTAACAGAATAACGGAGGAGCAACCAAAAATGCACAATCCAGAGAAACTGGCAACATACGGCACATAAGACACAAGATAAACAAAGCAAAAACAAAACACGGGCCCCACAAAAAACAGGGGTGAACCCAAGTGCTCGAGAGAGGCAAGGAGTTCCTGTTTCTTATGAATATTTACGCTTGCCAGCATCAAATTTTCTGAATGGGTATTCAAATCACTTGCTTGTTTTCTTGGATTGCTTTCGGCTTACTTATTAATATGTTAAAAATTTAAGGTATGCAAAACACAGTAATAATAAGTTTCAATTTGCCGTCCTGAATTCAGGTGTTATGTTCTATGTTGAAATACTCAATAAGCCATGATCAACCACACAAATTGATGACGTCGCATTAGGTTTTGAGCTAAAATAAAGTCATATGTTTATCTAAGAATTTATCATGGGTACGTATTTATGAAAATATCACATACCAATGGTAAAATCTCTAATAAACAACGGGCTGCCATAAATTAAATTAAAGTACAAATAAGGACACAATATCGATGTTTACATATAATCTTATATGATACTATTCTGACACCTGCTGTACCTTGCAACATATGTATGATCAGTTAACATTCACGTTCGATATTTCTAGTGATAGTTAATTAACCATAATTGCTGTTCGTCTCTTTGAACTAAAGCAGAAAATAATCAAACGTCTATATATTAAATCATCAAAGCATAACTATGAGGTTGTTTTTTTTAAGTCGTGGCCGTGACCGTATGGTAGTTGGTACCCATGAAATCGGTGCTGTTTGTGAGTTCGAATCCTGTTCAGGATGAGGTGTACAACATTATGTGGTAGAGTTTGTCAGTGACTTGCGGCAGCTAGGTCAGTGGTACTCCTGTTTCCTCCACCAATACAACTGACTTCCACGATATAACTGAAATATTATTGAAAGTGGCGTTAAACACCATAAATCAAATCTGTCGCCAAAATATTCCCGAACTGTTTATCCGGAACTCTCGCGTTTTACCGTATCAAATGACCACACAGATGGCGCTAGTAACGACACTTCCGTAGCTTAGAACTTGGTTTACAAAAATGTCGTCTTAAAATCGCAAATCGCGAGGGAAAAGTGTTCCAAGGAGAGTTGTCAGCTGCTGTAAAAAAATATTGATGTGTGTTTTCAGGGAGAAAAATATATATAGAGGCGGAAAAAGCCAATTTCCAGACAGGTAGGCCTTTTTTATTCAGTAAATTTAAGATGAATCGCCAACAGGTACCCCAATGTAAACAAATCGAAGTGACTTACCTTCTCTCTTATATTATGTCAGAAACCCGGCATGGATAGAAACTACTGTTTGATTGAATTTATTGTATATATGTCATACAGTGATACATACAAAGTTGCAAAATGTTGTTAATATGAAAAAAAANAAAAAAAAAAAAAAAAAAAAAAAAAAGGGGGGGAGGGACATAGGGTCCTGTCCACAGGTACCTGTGACCCAACCCAGGTTATATCGTATAACCTGCTCAACAATTTCAAATATTCCTTAAATGAACATTTTTTTAGTTATACCATGACAAGACCACGTTGCATTTCGATGAGATAATGATGTCCGTTTTGTACTTGATCAACAAACTTAGTTGGATATTTATAGTGCTTGCTGACTGAAACAAATAATCAGAGGGTTAACATGTCACCCCACTTAGACACGTTTTTCAGTTTACGAGCAAATCAGTCTTAGCTCTTTCTCCTTAATGCGGAGTGCTTAGCAAATATCAATTTTATAGTCTTTTGTTTTACCAGACAGGAGCTCGAGCCACACGATTTACCAGTCATAATATAAGACGAGTAAGCTAACCATTACTCTATTTTTACAGGCTTGAAATATTCTACAAACTATAAGAATATTATACTGAAATAACTCGTCATTTCCGATCCTCTTTATTGAAGGGGTACCATTTTGTCCGTCGTGAAAGGAAAACACTCCTATAAATACGTATTTATCTCAGAATCAATTCGGAAACGTGCAAGAGGTTTAAATTATTATTGCAAATAAAGGATGAAATATAATAGTGCCTAATATGAACCGTAATCTCCATAAATAAAGATATATATAAATTTTTATGTGATATATTGTTCTTGTCACGTGACATTGTCGAAAATCTTAAAACGTTGGCTAACAGCATCCAGACATCCTGTTATCATTAAACAAAACTAAGGTTCTCCTCCTGCTGGCATGTGACCTTAGACGATTTTGTCTATCCTGTTGGGTCCTTTTGGGTTTTTTGCTCCCAAAGACTTTTAAATTATCTGCCTTTCCAATCGTTCGATTTTGGGCGTACCTGATGAAGGTTATTCCAGAAGCGTGTCGTGCGCAATACATTTGATGTCTACGTTTTTTATTTTTATCCTACATCACGTCATGACTTACATTCGCCCTCNCCCGTAACATGAAAAAGAGGAAATGAATATGTTACTTACCATTTTCAATATTAATGAAAAGAAATAACAATATGGGTAGAATGTTTAGTATCATCTTCATTTAATCCCAGGTAAACTACAACATCTACTGTATATAATATAGACAGTGTCATCAATATTAACACACGCACACACTCCTACTTCACTCTTCTAACAGCAATATGTTGCTTAAACATTACTTTCACACGTGATCTAAACATAAATTAGAAAATGACTGTTACATGTATAACATACAGGCAAGGACAAAACGTGATTACGATAGCAATAGGCATGTAAAGGGAATTAACTCTCAAAGCACTAGTCGAAAAGGGAAATAACTCTCAAAGAATTAGATGTTTAAAATGGATTTAACCCAATTTGAGTTTTTAGCTTTACTTTGTATTGCAGTGGCTCCAAACTTTGTACGATTATCCGCCAGTCTAATTCGTACAAAATATTTGAATACTACCAAAATTTTCCGAAAATGATTTAAAATACTAGTAAGAAACAATGATTTTTTATTTATTTAACTTTTTATTATGCCGTTCATACTATATCTATTATCATTAATTAAACACAAATTATTTCTAAAATAAATGCTATGATTAATCTTTAGAAGAAGAGTTAGAAGATACTAAAAGGGGGGTAATCAGAATCTATAAATAGAAGAAGGACAGACAACCCAATGGTCAAAAGTTAGAAGATACCAAAGGTGTAATCATAATCCGTAAACAGAAGAAGGACAGACAACACAATGGCCAAAAGTTAGAAGATACTAAAGGGGTAATCATAATCCGTAAACAGAAGAAGGACAGACAACACAATGGCCAAAAGTTAGAAGATACTAAAGGGGTAATCAGAATCCGTAAACAGAAGAAGAACAGACAACACAATGGCCAAAAGTTAGAAGATACCAAAAGGGGTAATCAGAATCCGTAAATCGAAGAAGGACAGACAACACAATGGCCAAAAGTTAGAAGATACCAAAAGGGGTAATCAGAATCCGTAAATCAAAGAAGGACAGACAACACAATGGCCAAAAGTTAGAAGATACCAAAAGGGGTAATCAGAATCCGTAAACCGAAGAAGGACAGACAACACAATGGCCAAAAGTTAGAAGATACCAAAAGGGGTAATCAGAATCCGTAAATCAAAGAAGGACAAACAACACAATGGCCAAAAGTTAGAAGATACTAAAGGGGTAATCATAATCCGTAAATCAAAGAAGGACAGACAACACAATGGCCAAAAGTTAGAAGATACCAAAGGGGTAATCATAATCCGTAAATCGAAGAAGGACAAACACCACAATGGCCAAAAGTTAGAAGATACCAAAGGGGTAATCAGAATCCGTATATCGAACAAGAACAGACAACGCAATGGTCAAAAGTTAGAAGATACCAAAAGGGTAATCAGAATCCGTATATCGAAGAAGAACAGACAACGCAATGGTCAAAAGAAAAAGTAAGCTCATCTTATTAAGCGATGTAAAAGAAGAACATTTCTGAAATATACTATTTATTTATAAGAAGAGTTTGAAGAGACCAAAGGGGTAATCAGAATCCGTATAATTTGCTTCTCCGAAGACTGAATATTAACGTCCTTTAGTTTATCTTTATAAACATATCATTTTCGAGTCTATCTTTCAAGTAATTTTGATTGCAACATATTTCATGAACAGATGACTGAACTATCTCTTTTTCCCATGTACAGTCGTATATTAGCCACGTTTTGACATTAATTTCCAAAATCGTCATAGGTTAATTGAAAGATTATGTCCCTTTAGTGAGTGAAAGATTGTTGTTTAACGCCAAATAATTTAATTTGATGTGAATACTGCAATCTGATTGGCTGATCCTCCTGGGGCAACATTGGTTATACTCGATAACCTGGGTTGGCATTGTGACGTCACCAACGTGTTCATCCGCTTACGACAAATTCAAATAGTCCATAGGCATGAAATAATCGCAATTAAAATCGAGGAATCATTAAATTTGGTTGTAAAAATTAAATTATAAGAAATATTTGAAATTGTTGAACAGGTTATACTTGCATAACCTGGTTTGGGTCAGTTTACGCTTTTCATAAAACGCTTCGCGGTTTATTAAGCGTAAACTGACCCAACCCAGGTTATATCGTATAACCTGTTCAACAATTTCAAATATTCCTTAAATGAACATTTTTTTAGTTATACCATGACAAGACCACATTGCATTTCGATGACATAATGATGTCCGTTTTGTACTTGATCAACAAACTGAGTTGGATATTTATAGTGCTTGCTGACTGAAACAAATAATCAGCGGGTTAACATGTCACCACACTTAGACACGTTTTTCAGCTTACGAGCAAATCAGTCTTAGCTCTTTCTCCTTAATGCGGAGTGCTTAGCAAATACCATTTTAAAAATTTTTTGTTTTACCAGACAGGGGCTCGAGCCACACGATTTACCAGTCATAATATAAGACGAGTAAGATAACCATTACTCTATTTTTACAGGCTTGATATATTCTACAAACTATAAGAATATTATACTGAAATAACTCGTCATTTCCGTTCCTCTTTATTGAAGGGGTACCATTTTGTCCGTCGTGAAAGGAAAACACTCCTATAAATACGTATTTATCTCAGAATCAATTCGGAAACGTGCAAGAGGTTTAAATTATTATTGCAAATAAAGGATGAAATATAATAGTGCTTAATATGAGCCGTAATCTCCATAAATAAAGATATATATAAATTTTTATGTGATATATTGTTCTTGTCACGTGACATTGTCGAAAAGCTTAAAACGTTGGCTAACAGCATCCAGACATCCTGTTATCATTAAACAAAACTAAGGTTCTCCTCCTGCTGGCATGTGACCTTAGACGATTTTGTCTATCCTGTTGGGTCCTTTTGGGTTTTTTGCTCCCAAAGACTTTTAAATTATCTGCCTTTCCAATCGTTCGATTTTGGGCGTACCTGATGGAGGTTATTCCAGAAGCGTGTCGTGCGCAATAAATTTGATGTCTACGTTTTTTATTTTTATCCTACATCACGTCATGACTTACATTTGCCCTCCCCCGTAACTTGAAAAAGAGGAAACGAATATGTTACTTACCATTTTCAATATTAATGAAAAGAAATAACAGTATGGGTAGAATGTTTGGTATCATCTTCATTTAATCCCAGATAAACTACAACATATACTGTATTAGCTGCGGAACCGTAGCCCTTTATGGTCCTTTTTTTTTTTTTTTTTTTT
>MJUT01023802.1:10922-20968 GCA_002080005.1 Gigantidas platifrons
TGAGAATGGCGTTAAACCCACTATATCTGAGAATGGCGCTACACCCACTATATCTGAGAATGGCGTTACACCCACTATATCTGAGAATGGCGTTACACCCACTATATCTGAGAATGGCGTTACACCCACTATATCTGAAAATGTCGTTAAACCCACTATATCTGAGAATGGCGTTACACCCACTATATCTGAGAATGGCGTTACACCCACTATATTTGAGAATGGCGTTACACCCACTATATCTGAGAATGGCGTTACACCCACTATATCTGAGAATGGCGTTACACCCACTATATCTGAGAATGGCGTTACACCCACTATATCTGAGAATGGCGTTACACCCACTATATCTGAGAATGACGTTAACCCCACTATATCTGAGAATGGCGTTAAACCCACTATATCTGAGAACACATCACTTTTTGTGATTGGTTTAGAAGTTGAAGAATGTAGTTCTCTATATTAATCTATATGGGACATGTGGACAGTGTCCTGCATTGTTATCTATGGTGCAGTCACTATTGTTACGCTAAGACATTACACTTCCTCTAAAAAGTGACGATTTTAAGACTTCAATGTGTCAAGAATGAGTAAGTATAATTTTGTATGGTAATGAAAGCTGTATATCTCACTAGAAGAATCCACGAGTAGGCTGGAAATCAGAGTCAGTTTATAAAATGCTTCGCATATCTCTAAAACCACATATATCTTACTCAGATTTGTCGTTCTTTACACTCTAAATGACATAAGAAACAAAAGAGAACATTCAGAGTATAAAAACAGTGTTGACAACACGAGTGTATAGCTTCAGAGTATACAAACAGTGTTGACACCACGAGTGAATAGCTTCAGAGTATACAAACAGTGTTGACACCACGAGTATATAGCTTCAAAGTATACAAACAGTGTTGACACCTCGAGTGTATAGCTTCAGAGTATACAAACAGTGTTGACACCACGAGTGAATAGCTTCAGAGTATACAAACAGTGTTGACACCACGAGTATATAGCTTCAAAGTATACAAACAGTGTTGACACCACGAGTGTATAGCTTCAGAGTATACAAACAGTGTTGACACCACGAGTGTATAGCTTCAGAGTATACAAACAGTGTTGACACCACGATTGTATAGCTTCAGAGTATACAAACAGTGTTGACACCTCGAGTGTATAGCTTCAGAGTATACAAACAGTGTTGACACCTCGAGTGTATAGCTTCAGAGTACACAAACAGTGTTGACACCACGAGTGTATAGCTTCAGAGTATGCAAACAGTGTTGACACCACGAGTGTATAGCTTCAGAGTATACAAACAGTGTTGACACCTCGAGTGTATAGCCTCAGAGTAAATTATTTTTAGACAACTTTCTGTACAAAATGATTCGTATGTGCTGAAGGAACACTGACTGGAAACAAAATATATTTATGGACGAGTTGAAAAGGTAAGATTAAATGGATTATTTTAAATAGTATGTACTAAGCAGCCTAAGCTTCACTAAAGTGTGGTCATAACCATAGTTGACCCCTTCATGATCAAACCAATACGTCTAATCTATTGAATCAATATTTTTACATATAATAGGGTAAATATAATTAACCATCTAGAAGACATCTTACATTTCTATTACTGGAAATCATTCTGATTTGTCATGAAACAGTGCAAAATGTGATATAAATAGAACAAGATGTTTATCTTTGTCTAAACATTGATGATGACCTACATTTGATTTTGTTAAACGATTCCCTCTATTTGAGTTGTCTATATTATATCAGCCGTTTGTCAGTGTGATATTTTCATCTGCTAGAAATGTTTTCATTCTTCGTAGACGATGCGAAGAGCGTGATGGTGTTGTAATTGATGATCTGGGGGCATTTTCTTTTTAACATTTATCATTTCTGTAAAAACTATACTGATTACATCTTAAATATATTTCAGAACCATGGTGGAAAGATGAAAAATAGTTGGTGAAAGTATATAATAAAGTATTCAAGACACTAATATCACAATATCAGACAAAACATAGGATAATTACTCAGATGATTTTTACAATTTATTTCAAATAAATGAGATACACAGTTCGTCCTTATGAACCGGGTGTAAATAAACGTTAGAGAATACTTAAGGTGCAATCAAAACGGGACAATCCAGAGACACTGGCAACATAGGGCACACAATACGAATAAAAGAGCGAAAACGTAACACAATATATGTGTTGGACACCACTCTACGTAAACAAACGCAAACAACGTAAACAAGACATGATCACTCCTACAAACAACTGGATGTGTTCGTGAAGGGTAAGCAGCTCCTAACATGATCACTCCTACAAACAACTGGATGTGTTCGCGAAGGGTAAGCAGCTCCTGACATAATCACTCCTACAAACAACTGGATGTGTTCGTGAAGGGTAAGCAGCTCCTGACATGATCACTCCTACAAACAACTGGATGTGTTCGCGAAGGGTAAGCAGCTCCTGACATGATCACTCATACAAACAACTGGATGTGTTCGCGAAGGGTAAGCAGTTCCTGCTTCTTATAAGACACCCGCCGTGTTACACATATATGCAGTCAAGTCCGGTAAAAAGTCTTGGCAGTGATAGAGGAAAGAAAACATCTACGTAAAAAAGTAACAGATCCATTGTCATTTGAGACAATAAAAAAGTGGTTCGTGTATGGAAAACGTCACCTTCCTTGATGTGCTTACTTGACCATAACAATAATCAATCAATCAAATTGTTTTAAATGTATATAATAATCAATAATTGTTTTAGATCAATAACATTCCATATATACAAACATATGTATTATTTTTTATTTGTTTATAATAATATCATGTATTCTAAATTTGAACAATGTAAAATCCAAATAAAAGTTGTCTAAAATACAAAAGTGGTAATCAGAATCATCCGTATATCGAAGAACGAGCAATAAAATGGCCAAATGAAAAAAGGACAAAAGGACAAACAAAACAACCCTTTTTCTCAATTTACGAAAATGATTTTCAAAAAAGTAATTGATTTGGAAAGACTCCATAATATGGAAACTAATTCGCATAATATAAACATATCGCATGTTTTCTCGGCTTGTATGTTCTGTTTATTTCGGATGCTGGTTTCATTAATTTGACATTTGAATATACGAAGAAGATTGATTTTATTGAAACTAATTTTCTAAGATGAGATTCTCCTTTAACAAAGTGGGTTGTATCTTGCCATCTTCTATTTTTAAGAAAACTATTATCAGTTAGATCCATTAGTCTTCCTGGTCATTGACATGATTTATTAAATACATTTATATTGAAATTTATAGTTCCTATATAATGTAATTATTATTAAAACTTAGGTTCCCCCACATTCAGTATATCTTACATTAGTCAATATTGGCGTTTCAATCTGTTCACTTTGAGTGTACCTAATGAAGGATCTTCCAGGAAATCGTCATACCCACTAAATGTGATTTGATATCTACGTTTTATTTAAATCAGGAATTTAACAACGCTTTCTGTTCTATTTAACTCCCCTTTTCTTGTTGCTAAGAATAAAATGACAAATAAATTTTGAAAATTTGAATTGGTTTTACAACAAAATATAATAGCCCTTCATGTCTGATATTCTACAGACAGTGATCAAAGATCTGTTTATGCAACATAACTTTCAGGTACATCTATATTTTTTATTTTATATATATATATATATCAAGCAATTTCAATCTGAAAAGCAGGAATGCTTTTTTTTTCAATCTCATTACAAGTTTAGTGTCAATAATTTAAGGCTCAAAGTTTCAATTAAGACGCTTTACTTGATTCTTAAAAAGTTCATCATTTCTTACAAATCTACCACCAAATACGTTTTTCCCCAAAAAAGCGATAACATACTTTCTCAGTTCAACAAAATGTTAAAAACATCCATCTTTTTTGGAGAAAATTTGGAATCATAAGGGAGATAACCAGAGTCGTCAATTATTATTGACTGCCCCCCCCCCCNCCCCCCCTTCGTAAGAAGATAAAATGATCTATGTGTATACAGGTATCTATATCTTGAAAGTTTTAAAGATAATAAAGACACACTAGCATCACATAGTTTTAAATTAAACCCATTATTTCCATGTCTGGTACATAACAGAAAATTCATAGTAATGAGAGTAGACTGCTGCCGTGACTTACTTACTTCATGTACTATCCAGAGGCGGATCCAGGGGGCGCACCTGGGGCCCCCCTTCCCCTTAAAATTGGAAAAAAATAAGATTTTTTGCGTAAAATCTTGGTTTTTCACAAGAAATACCACCAAAATTTTCACGCCTCCCTCCGCTCGGTGCGATTTCTATAAGCGCGTCCCCCCTAACTTGAAATCCTGGATCCGCTCCTGCTATCGTTAAATATATTTAACAGAACAAGTTCCTGACGGTTGCCTCTCCTATAAACTTAACTTTTTGTGCTACTCAGGAATTGATTCTTGCTGGACTTCTTCTGGTCGACTATTAGACCACGAGGGTATCATCCGCCAGTAGTCAGTGCTACGTCACTGACATGGTTTATTTACAGTTCATTATTAATAAAACTAAGGTTCTCCTCCCTCAGGTATAAGTGATCTTAGCCGACGTTAGATATCATGTTGGTTTTATAACTATAAATTATTTGACTTTCTAATTGTTTGACTTTGAGTGTATCAGATTAAAGTGATTCAAGAAACATATCATGCGCACTATATTAGATATCCTAGTTTGTATTATATATCTTGACGAAATAAGACAAGGATTTCAGCACACGTATTGATTTCAGCATACGTATTGATTTCAGCACACGTATTGGTCTTATATAAAAGGCGAGTATTTATTACACAATCATTGAGATTGTTGTTTTCAATATCAGATTTTCTAGTTATATTTTACTCAAGATATATACAATGGAACATGTCTAATCCGACACACGAAGGGACCAGGTAAATGTGTCGGATTGTACAGGATGTTGGAATACTCAGGTTTTATCTTAATAAACATAAATACTTTGGGATCATAATTTTTGTCGGATGTCACAGGATGTCGGAAAACTCGGGTGTTGTTCACTGTATGAAGATGAAGGTTGACCTGATATAAAATTAACTTGTACATATGTGACATTTACCTTTTGATAAATTCCATGTGTTCTGTTTGTCGCATCATACCAGTTCTCATCATAATACTCTGGAAACATGGACGATCTATGGCCCATAATTTACAATTTATTAAAGCTGTAAGAAAAACAAATAAGAACTTATTTTTAACATGATCAAAGGGGAATAACTCAAAGACAATTATTAGTAAATAGATAGTTATCCGACATTGTGGTATTATTTGTTTCTCATTTTATGATCGTCATCAGACTGAATGAGGATGAAAGGACAGATAATACGACATCGGCGGCCATTGGTGGATGTCTGGAAACTTAAACATGTGAGGCGAGTAAAGGGGTCGAATCCACTTCAATTGTGATTTAAGCTTTTGGTCAGGAGTAAGCCAGCTTTAGAAGTTGGATGCTCATACTCCTACATATTCGACACATTCGGACGAAGTCAAATGAACCATTATGCGAATAGTATTTCCGGTAAAAATCAATGTTAACAGATGCATTTCTTGCGAAAGTCAACAGTCAAATTGTTTTTATTGTGCACAAATAATGTTTTCATATATCCTGTGCAAACTAAGAAACACACATACAGTAATAGAACACGACATCAATGTTGTTCTGAGAACTGAAAATAAACCATACCTAGGTTTGGAGAAGATATTTTTAAGTAAAGCTGTCATTGCTTTTTTTCTTTATATATCGTTTATGTGTTCAAGGTCACTTTAATAATATGTCAAATATTTAAGAATATGTCTAAAGCAGAGAGGGGGAGAGGGGTGCTTAAATGTTGGAAGAAACCGAGAGATGTATGGTTTTATTATTATATGCACATATAATTCAACTGAGTCTCTAAATCACAATAGTCGGAAGGTTATGCTATTCAAGCAGAGAGGGGGAGAGGGGGAGAGGGGGTGCTTAAATGTTGGAAGAAACCGAGAGATGTATGGTTTTATTATTATATGCACATATAATTCAACTGAGTCTCTAAATCACAATAGTCAGAAGGTTATGATATTCAAAAATGATTTCCACAGCAACATATAATGGAGCATTTGGCGTGTATCATCATCTACTGTCTCCTATCTAGATACTATATATGAAGGAAACTGTTTGAAGATACCAAACAGGTATTCAGAAGCATTTCAGACAGACATTTTTACTATTACAATGCAAACAGAAAGAAGACAAAAAGACACATATGCAACATAAGCACTGTTCACTTACTTTAATAAAAACGTAGATATCTAAATTAGTGCACACGACACATTTCTGGAATAATTTAAAGTATTGGGAGCAATAAAATCAAAAGCCCTAAACAGGATAGCCAAAATCGGCTACGGTTGGATAGTTTCACATGCTCAATTACGTCAAAATCCGTTCTTACACTACAAGGACGACAGATAGCAATACCAAAAACTTAATTAGTTAAACCAATCCTACTAAAGAACCGGGGTGAATTTAGGCGCTCCGGAAGGTTTATAAGTTCATCCTCCACTAGTGGCACTTGTCGTGTTACCCTTGTTAAAAATCCAGTGATAGTGAGTTAAGAAATAAGACACAATGATGGGATTATGATTACCACAAACAGAACAGAACCGTGGTCATCTGTCACACAGATATTCCATAACGGTTAATAAAGTCATGTAGGCTAACAGAACAGAACCGTGGTCATCTGTCACACATATATGTCGTAACGGTTAATAAAGTCATGTAGGGTAACAGAACAGAACCGTGGTCATCTGTCACACAGATATTCCATAACGGTTAATAAAGTCATGTAGGCTAACAGAACAGAACCGTGGTCATCTGTCACACAGATATTCCATAACGGTTAATAACGTCATGTAGGCTAACAGAACAGAACCGTGGTCATCTGTCACACATATATTCCATAACGGTTAATAAAGTCATGTAGGCTAACAGAACAGAACCGTGGTCATCTGTCACACATATACGTCGTAACGGTTAATAAAGTCATGTAGGCTAACAGAACAGAACCGTGGTCATCTGTCACACATATATGTCGTAACGGTTAATAAAGTCATGTAGGCTAACAGAACAGAACCGTGGTCATCTGTCACACAGATATTCCATAACGGTTAATAAAGTCATGTAGGCTAACAGAACAGAACCGTGGTCATCTGTCACACAGATATTCCATAACGGTTAATCAAGTCATGTAGGCTAACAGAACAGAACCGTGGTCATCTGTCACACAGATATTCCATAACGGTTAATAAAGTCATGTAGGCTAACAGAACAGAACCGTGGTCATCTGTCACACAGATATTCCATAACGGTTAATAAAGTCATGTAGGTTAACAGAACAGAACCGTGGTCATCTGTCACACAGATATTCCATAACGGTTAATAAAGTCATGTAGGCTAACAGAACATAACCGTGGTCATCTATCACACAGATATGTCGTAACGGTTAATAAAGTCATGTAGGCTAACAGAACAGAACCGTGGTCATCTGTCACACAGATATTCCATAACGGTTAATCAAGTCATGTAGGCTAACAGAACATAACCGTGGTCATCTGTCACACATATATGTCGTAACGGTTAATAAAGTCATGTAGGCTAACAGAACAGAACCGTGGTCATCTGTCACACAGATATTCCATAACGGTTAATAAAGTCATGTAGGCTAACAGAACAGAACCGTGGTCATCTGTCACACAGATATGTCGTAACGGTTAATCAAGCCATGTAGGCTAACAGTAAAGCTTTCACAGATATGACTTCAGCTTAACTACAAGGAATCTTTAGTTTAGTAGCTTAAAGGGAAATTAACGGTAGTGCCTACCGACAAAATTGAGGGCGGAGCTTATCATCAACAATTCCCGTTGATATGAACAGCATATTTATGAAACTGTATGTCACATGACCAACGTGACCTAAAGGTTACATACCTCAGAAATTTGAATTTTCGAAGTGATTTTTGTAGTTTTTAGACTGATGAAGAATATTAATTTTTAATACGACTGAAAGTTTGGGAGGTAGGAACACTAGTAATCATGCCTGTCAAATATTTTGCTCCAAAAGTAACTGTGAAACTGTGTATCATTGATTTTACCTCCTCGAGATAACCGTGGCCAAAATAATGAAGAATCTGAAGGTTTGCTCCGCCCACAGCTATTTATACCCACGGTCCCGGTTTAAGCCATTTTTGGCAGCAAACACATTGACCTCTATCAGGAATATCCTGATATGAACCACAAGCTCTGGAATATGATATGAAATGCGTGAAATATATATACCCCATATGCAGGTACTGATGTGCATAAAATTTAGGACGGAGAGACTCATCTATTTACATTGCCCCACTATATAGACAACAGATTACATAATGACTATAATTATTGTGTTTTATCTTATTTACTTTAATTATCATTGTATCAAGGTTGAATAATAAAATGTGGATTTCTATCGTCATATGTCGTGGTCTTGTTTCTGTACAATCTGAGTTAGGGTTAGGGTTAGAGTTGGTGGGTAGACAAATCATTGACTATCAGACAAATCATTGACTATCAGACAAATCATTGACTATCAGACAAATCATTGACTATCAGACAAATCATTGATATCAGACAAATCATTGACCATCAGACAAATCATTGACTATCAGACAAATCATTGACTATCACTGTTTAATGAACTTTCTTTTCAATTATCTGAGCTGGTGGGTAGTTTTGTTGATATCAGACAAATCATTCTGATGTAGTTGTTTAATATCCCTGGTTTGTGATTGGGCAATGCTGTAATCTTCATTTGTATCAATTCCACGGTTGGAAACCATGAGATATTTTAGACGATTGCCGCTTACGTCATCTTGTCAACAATGTAGCAATACACATGATTACATTTGATGGAGATAACTGAATTGTATTTCATTTTTCACGGCACCAATTGTCGATTTAATGGGGTAATTTTCACCAATTCCACGGTAGGAATAGCATGAAATATATATGTTTTTAAATTTTAGCTAATTAACGATTATGTCAATAATACGGAAATATACATATATGATGTATGTATGTCTATCCTACACATGATTACATTAGAATGGAGATAACTGTATTGTATTTGAAATTTCAGGGAATCAATTGTCGATTTAATGGTCGCAAATATCCGTTTACCGGCTCCGCTAACGCGTCGCCAGTAAACTCAATTTGCGACCATCAAATCTCAAATTGATGTCGTAAAATTTTCAAATACAATACAGTTATCTCCAAATTGACTATCACTGTTTAATGAACTTTCTTTTCATAACGTGATAATCTAGTAGTTCCTTCAAAGATGGTCACCAATACAAGAGAGATAGTCTAGTAGTTTCTTCAAAGATGGTCACCAATACAACAGAGATAGTCTAGTAGTTCCGTCAAAGATGGCCACCAATACAAGAGAGATAGTCTAGTAGTTCCGTCAAAGATGGCCACCAATACAAGAGAGATAGTCTAGTAGTTCCTTCAAAGATGGTCACCAATACAAGAGAGATAGTCTAGTAGTTTCTTCAAAGATGGTCACCAATACAAGAGAGATAGTCTAGTAGTTCCTTCAAAGATGGTCACCAATACAAGAGAGATAGTCTAGTAGTTCCTTCAAAGATGCTCACCAATACAACAGAGATAGTATAGTAGTTTCTTCAAAGATGGTCACCAATACAAAAGAGATGGTCTAGTAGTTCCTTCAAAGATGCTCACCAATACAAGAGAGATAGTCTAGTAGTTCCTTCAAAGATGGTCATCAATACAAGAGAGATAGGCTGGTAGTTCCTTCAAAGATGGTTACCATACAAGAGAGATAGTCTAGTAGTTCTTTCAAAGATGGTCACCAATACAAGAGAGATAGTCTAGTAGTTCCTTCAACGATGCTCACCAATACAACAGAGATAGTCTAGTAGTTTCTTCAAAGATGGTCACCAATACAAGAGAGA
>MJUT01023802.1:31610-48662 GCA_002080005.1 Gigantidas platifrons
TTTTGTTTTTATATTTGATTTTAGAACTGTTCGGAGAGTGTAGCATATTTTGTTTTTATATTTGATTTTAGAACTGTTCGGACAGTGTGGCATTTTTTGTTTTTATATTTGATTTTAGAACTGCTCGGAGAGTGTGGCATTTTTTTATATTTGATTTCAGAACTGTTCAGACAGTGTGGCATTTTTCTTATATTTGATTTCAGAACTGTTCAGACAGTGTGGCATTTTTTGTTTTTATATTTGATTTCAGAACTGTTCAGACAGTGTGGCATTTTTTGTTTTTATATTAGATTTTAGCACTGTTCGGACAGTGGGGCATTTTTTGTTTTTATATTTGATTTTAGAACTGTTCAGACAGTGTGGCATTTTTTTTTTATATTTGATTTTTGAACTGTTCGGACAGTGTGACATTTTTTATATTTGTTTTTAGAACTGTTCGGACAGTGTGGCATTTTTTTTTATATTTGATTTTAGAACTGTTCGGACAGTGTGACATTTTTTATATTTGTTTTTAGAACTGTTCGGACAGTGTGGCATTTTTTGTTTTTCATATGATGGTAGTTTGATGATCTGTATTCTTTAAAGTAAAAGATAGGTATAAAGATCTTTAGATTTGGGATAATTATATAAGGTTTATCAACACTTAATTAATTAATTATATGTTAAACTAGTTTAATACTACACCCAATGGAATGAAATTTCTCCAAAGACCGCAAATTATTGTTTAAAGGACATCTGGCTAACTCTCAACGAAAATAATAGGATTTCTCAATGGGGTATCAAAGGGTATATGACATGCTTACGCTTGTTATTATCACTTCTATACAAAAGTTGAATTGAATAACATTTTAATATTCAAGATATTTTTTCAGAGGAATCCCATCGTAAGAAAAGTTTGAAGATACCTAAAGGGTGATCAGAAGCCGTAAGTCGAAGAAGGGCAGACAATACAATGGCCACATTAAAAAGTGCAGTCAATACAATGGCCACATTAAAAAGGGCAGTCAATACAATGGCCACATTAAAAAGTGCAGTCAATACAATGACCACATTAAAAAGGGCAGTCAATACAATGGCCACATTAAAAAGGGCAGTCAATACAATGGCCACATTAAAAAGTGCAGTCAATACAATGGCCACATTAAAAAGGGCAGTCAATACAATGGCCACATTAAAAAGGGCAGTCAATACAATGGCCACATTAAAAAGTGCAGACAATACAATGGCCACATTAAAAAGTGCAGTCAATACAATGGCCATATTAAAAAGGGCAGTCAATACAATGGCCACATTATAAAGGGCAGTCAATACAATGGCCACATTAAAAAGGGCAGACAATACAATGGCCACATTAAAAAGTGCAGTCAATACAATGGCCATATTAAAAAGGGCAGTCAATACAATGGCCACATTATAAAGGGCAGTCAATACAATGGCCACATTAAAAATGACTAAAACAAACTATAGTCCAAAATAAAACACAAGAAACAAAAAAAAACATTTTAACAGCACTTCAAAAGATCACATCTTATCATAGAAATTTGACAACATAAGGATAAACAATACAAAACAACGGTAACCAGTTAATTTTGATTGTTAACTGACTTCTTTAGCTAAGAATGTAGAATTTGTTAAGTTGTAGATCATTACTCTAAGAATAGAAAATCAAAGTAGAAACTTTTTATAGCTTTAATACAAATTAGTTTCCTCCTACAAGAAACAATAATTACATGTTTGTAAGTAGAATGTTTGTTATTAATATAGCCATTAATTTACAGTAATAAATTATCAACAAATGTTTACAGATTCATCAGAAAGAATGTTTACAGTGTATATTTTATAGTAATCTGCCAGATAGATTATATCCGCCCGCATGGATCTATACAACTTGCCACGAAGGAAAGACAACTCAATTTGACAAGAAACTAGAAAGTACGGTTTTCTTTGGGTTAGGAGGTTATGGTGTTTAACGCCACTGTCAACAATATTACAGTTATATCATGGCGGTCAGTTTTATTGGTGGAGGAAACTGGAGGACCGGGTGAAAACCACTGATCTGCCGCAAGTCACTGACAAACTTTATTACATATTATTATACTTTATGTATGTATAAGCTGTAATTTTATTGGATAAGATGAAGGTAACATTTTGCTCTGACACATGGCTCAGCGGGTAAATTTTGTTTACTGTCACCCTCTAATATTTGTCTTTTTATATGCAAGAATATAAATATATCTGCCACTCTAGTGCTGGGTGGTTAAGAATTCTAGGTTCTAGCAAAATTACTGAACATCTGTAAAAATGAATAGACTGAATATGAAATGAAACATTAAAATGGAAAAAAAAACATCATTGCAAACGAGAAAGTGAAAACATTCAGTATAATAAATTAAATAACATATAGTTGAGAGGGTGATAGATCAGATGGTTACCCTTCGAAAAAGACATTGTCAACCTCGGCTTCGCCTTGATTGACAATGTTTTGCTCAGGGTAACAATCTGATATATCACCCTCTCAACTATATTTTATTTATATAATGTCGTATCGAGTACACCTTGCCATGAACGGGGTTTTAACACACAACTTTAGTGGTAATATGCACTGATTGCACAGGTAGTTGTAATTTGTAATTTATCTAATTACCATGCGAATTTGTTCACGCTTTGTAACATTAACGTACCATGTGCTGTAAGTATGAGACGATTGTTTAGTTTGTATACCTGTTGGTACATGGTTTGTACTCAAGTTATACACCGGTTGTATATGATAGCTGGTTCATGTAAAGGGGAAAAACCAGGTATTCGTCTAAAAGGTGAAGATAAATGTTTAGCAGTGACAAGAGGAGCTTGCCATACAAAACTGAGGGTGGAGACATGGGGTGAAAACATGTGCAGATCACACATACCTGGGGTGAAGGCGTGGGGTGACAACAGGTGCAGATCATACAGACCTGAGGGTGGAGGCATGGTGGTGACAACAGGTGCAGATCATACAGACCTGAGGGTGGAGGCATGGTGGTGACAACAAGTGCAGATCATACAGACCTGAGGGTGGAGACATGGGGTGAAAACATGTGCAGATCACACAGACCTGAGGGTGGAGGCGTGGGGGTGACAACAGGTGCAGATCATACAGACCTGAGGATGGAGGCGTGGGGGTGACAACAGGTGCAGATCATACAGACCTGAGGATGGAGGCATGGTGGTGACAACAGGTGCAGATCATACAGACCTGAGGGTGGAGACATGGGGTGAAAACAGGTGCAGATCACACAGATCTGAGGGTGGAGGCATGGGGGTGACAACAGGTGCAGATCATACAGATCTGAGGGTGGAGGCATGGGGTTGACAACAGGTGCAGATCATACAGACCTGAGGATGGAGGCATGGGGTGAAAACAGGTGCAGATCATACAGACATGGGTGTTGAGGTATGGAGATGAAAGCAGCTTGTCATGTAACTTTAGGTCTGAGGCATAGAGGTGAAACGAGATTGTCATACAAAAAAGATGATTGTGGTATAGGGTGTGAAACCAAGTGGTAGTATAATTAAACTAAGGATTGAAGTATAGAGTGAAACCAGGCGATTGTCACCCAAAGCGGACTCTTGGAATGTGAAATGAAACGGTGCTGGTCACGCAGAAATGAGGCTTGAAATATATGGGATGAAATCATATACTTGTAAAACAAAACAGGCTTAGAGTACATGGCAAACCTGGTGCTTGTCACATGAAAGTGTGGGGGTACGTATAGTGTATGACACCAGGTGCTGGTCTCACGAATCTCAGGATTCGATTATGGGAGTGAAACAAGGAACTGGTCACACACATATTAAGATTGGGCATTAGATGGTGTAAGCAGATGTTGGTCAGGATTCTCTTTCAGTACTATAAATATTCACTGTGGAATCTCAAATTATTCTATTCGGTGTTTTGTCACTACAATCTACTATCATATCTTTACAAGTTTACATTGCTCATAAATGTCAGTTAGCAAGCTTGCTAGAACAAGTTACTTTTTGATGAGATGATGAGAATGATGACTGGTTTGCACTAAACCAACACTCTGAGCTGAATTTATATAGTATTAGCTCACTAATACAATACTCTGTCGCTGAAGTAGGACACATTATTATCACTGAGCGCCAACCAGTCTACGCTCTAATGTTGGGTGCTTAGCAGGGAAGCAACACATACCAAGTTTATTGTTTTTGTGATAAACAAAGAACTGAATTAATCAATGTCTGTATTATTTTTCTATTAAATTATTCGTATATTTTACAAAGTTGGACTGGTACATTACTGGTGTTCATAAGGTTGGCGTTTAATGATCAAAATTGCTGTCATATTTAATTTGCTTAAAGAATGAAGTATAAAGTAAACAAAACTAGACGTAAAAAACTGTTTAGACATATTGTAGAATTTAAAAAGAGTGCATAACTATGAATAAAAATCCTCACAGTTCCATTAGTCAGCGATTGGTGTTTAACATCAAGTGGCGAATTTATCAGCTATATATTGGCGAGAACAAGCTGTATTTCGATGAAATAACAATAATGTCCGCTTTGTTCCATACAAACACACTTACTTGTATTTTTGTCGTGTATCTAGCACAGATACGGACAAGTTAACTGTGAGAGAGACAGGGAACATATACATTCGAATCTCTCTAGAGGTATGAGCTGTCAGGATGGTGTTGAGACCTTGAATACGCTCTGGTATGAAAGATTACATTTATTGTCGAGGCGATCGTTGTGTACTGAATTTTATTTGCATACATTGATATTAGGATATATAATGAAACAACGAGGTACATGGGAACAAATGTATTGATATCGTTTAATGTTAACAACGAAGTGGAGAGGTCGTTTGCATAATTAGCCAACTTCTTTTTATATTACATTGGTAGTCGACCTTCCAATTGATTAAAACAAGTACATGTGGTCACTACATAAAGTGTAATATTGACTAGTAAGTAGGTGGTCACTACATAAAGTGTAATAATGACTAGTAAGTAGGTGGTCACTACATAAAGTGTAATAATGACTAGTAAGTAGGTGGTCACTACATAAAGTGTAATAATGACTAGTAAGTAGGTGGTCACTACATAAAGTGTAATAATGACTAGCAAGTAGGTGGTCATATGTAATAAAATAAGCTGATATAAATAACAGCAAGTCATAATGTTAATACATGTAAATATAATCAATGTAAGTAAAAGATTAATGAATGAATCACATCATAATTATCATGTTCAGATATATACATATTACATAAGTACATCATTAGATAGGGTATCAATACCATATTTAGATTAAACCATTCAGGGAATACCCCGTTTCATTTTACCGTAAAACATATTTAACCCCTTAAGTCAGCTCAATAATTTTATTCTAACATTGTTGAGTTTTATTTCCAGTATGTAAAGTAAATTTGAAATACAGAAGGGATATATTATGGTATATATATATATATATAGTATGACTGGCCACGATATAACTGAAATATTGTTGAAAGTGGTGTTAAACACCATAACCCTAACCCTCACTTGCTTAGACTTTGTATAATAAAGTCTTGCGAATGCATGATAACTTCGTCATCCTTATAAAGACTAGTCTAGAGTGCTATCAAATTATGTACCATCTATACACAAGCTTAAAGCACGTGTCTTAAGTCTATCTCTAGCTATGCTTTACGAGACAAGGCAACACTTGGATTATTGAATCTATTTTCTTTAAAAGCGGATGTGATCGAGTGGTCTAGGGTGCTGGACTTAAGGTTACGTTTAGTGTATCTCGTTAAGGGTAGAAGAGAAAAGTGTCAGCTCAAATAAATGTAAACCTTCTCTCAAAGGAGGGGACGTCGTTAGTCGTGATCGTATTGTAGTTGGATTTATAACTACCTATGCAATATGTGCCTATCGCCATTAACGTTGTGAGTTCGAATCCCGTTCAGGCGATGTGTACTCATACAATATTATGTGATAACGTTTACTAGTGACTTACGACAGGTCTGTGGTTTCCTGTGTTTCCTCCACCAATAAAACTTACCGCTACAATATAACTATATATTGTTGAAAATGGCGTTAAACACCATAATCTACCCATCCATCCTTCAGAGGAAATCTGACAATGTTGGGTTGAATGTTCAGAGGTTTATATACAATATGTAATACAGCTCAGTATCTGTCTTCCTTCTGAGGAAATAGAACTAACACCGTTGCTACACAGCAGAACCTATTGTATTAGCACAATGACGTACCATTTAGGCCCTTCAGTCAAATCGTTTATATAAAATATAGCTTCATTTACAAAGTTCATACCTTGTCACGTAAGGTAAGACCAACGGCTAACGTTAAACTTGTGATTAAGCGTGTTGTGATGATACATACGCATGTATTCTATTAATTTGGCAGCAATCTAACTCAGTTTTTTTATACTATACATGGACTAGCATGATATTTCAAATCATACAGTCACATGAAATAAAATTAACAATTGTCTTAAGCAAGTGACAACACACAATGCACCAGTTCCCATTGGACCCCGAAAGGATACAAGAGCTGACATTTTGTTTTTGTATTTCTGTTCATCCCTCGGTGGGATTCAAGCCTACACCGTTATAAGCTGTATCTATTCACTCAGCACATAATATGGCTAACGATTTAAGAACTTGGTCAAATGTACGATAGAAAATGATGGCTTGATTAACGGAGTGGTTACTTTGTAATTGTCACATAAGGTTAAAGGCCTACATCAGTGTTATTTTCTCGACGGGATTTGTTTTCACACCGTTGGTATATGTTTTATTTTCACGATGGGGTTCGTTCTGACACCGTTGGTAATACATGTATGTGGTATTTTCTCGACGGGATTTGTTTTCACACCGTTGGTATTATATGTGTTATTTTCACGATAGGGTTCGTTCTGACGCCGTTGGTATATGTATTATTTTTACGATAGGGTTCGTTCTGACGCCGTTGGTATATGTGTTATTTTCACGATAGGGTTCGTTCTGACGCCGTTGGTATATGTGTTATTTTCACGATAGGGTTCGTTCTGACGCCAATAGTATATATGTTATTTTTACGATAGGGTTCCATCTGACGCCGTTGGTATATGTGTTATTTTTACGATAGGGTTCGTTCTGACGCCGTTGGTATATGTGTTATTTTCTCGATGTGGTTCGTTCTGACACCATTGGTATATATGTTATTTTATCGGCTGGATTCGTTCTCGCCCCGTTGGTATATGTGTTATTTTCTCGATGTGGGGGTCGTTCTGACACCGTTGGTATATGTGTTATTTTCTTGGCTGGATTCGTTCTCACATCGTTGGTATATGTGTTATTTTCTCGATGTGGGGGTCGTTCTGACATCGTTGGTATATGTGTTATTTTCTCGATGTGGGGGTCGTTCTCACATCGTTGGTATATGTGTTATTTTCTCGATGTGGGGGGTCGTTCTGACACCGTTGGTATATGTGTTAATTTCTTGGCTGGATTCGTTCTCACATCGTTGGTATATGTGTTATTTTCACGGTGGGATTCGTTCTGACGCCGTTGGTATATGTGTTATTTTCACGATGGTGCGATGGTGTTCGTTCTGACACAGTTGGTATGTGTTATTTTCTCGGCTGAATTCGTTCTCGCACCGTTAGTATATGTGTTATTTCCTCGAGTTGATTCGTTCTGACACCGTTGGTATATGTGTTATTTTCTCGATGTGGGGGTCGTTCTGACACCGTTGGTATATGTGTTATTTTCTCGATGTGGGGGTCGTTCTGACACCGTTGGTATATGTGTTATTTTCTCGAGTTGATTCGTTCTGAGACCGTTGGTATATGTGTTATTTTCTCGATGTGGGGGTCGTTCTGACACCGTTGGTATATGTGTTATTTTTTCGATGTGGGGGTCGTTCTGACACCGTTGGTATATGTGTTATTTTCTCGGCGGGATTCGTTCTCGCACCGTTGGTATATACCGGTATTATATGTCGTCACCGAATTTGTTGACAGTGAAT
Source organism: Gigantidas platifrons (assembly GCA_002080005.1). NCBI lineage: Eukaryota > Metazoa > Mollusca > Bivalvia > Mytilida > Modiolidae > Gigantidas > Gigantidas platifrons. The sequence goes on from MJUT01023802.1 coordinate 39,629, forward strand.
TGACAATCACGTCACACGTGGTATATGGCCGACTATATAATAATAAATAAAACGTCAGGTGACTTGCATGTGATAATTTCTACATTAACGCTTGCTAATCGGAACAATGCGTGGTGTTCATTAGTTTTACGTTATACTTTTAATATGCCGAGAATTTTTTTAATTTAGAGAATCAAATTTCTTAAAGATCAATACAAAACACCTGCAGTTTTTATCTGATAATAAAAAAATAACCATTCTGAAAAATTTGGATTGTTTTTTTTCTTCAATCTCTCTCTTCTTACAGAAAATGTATTGTTGTCTTAACGTGCACTTTAGATAATGCCAATAGATCAAGCATTTATTTCACTTGCTCTTTTCAAGAAGGTAGGCAGTAGGATGTTGGACATATTACAAGTAATATTTCAGATCATTAGATGGAGTGGAACTTCATTACCAGTATTGTATATTGTTTATATACTTGATGAAGACTTTTCTCTAGAATATGAAGTAGTAAACACAAGTACATGACGAATCTTCAATTTAAAGATATCTGTTTATATGAACATCTTAAAACTAACCTACACACCTTACACGTGTGTGCCTGCTAATTATATTTACTTATCAGTATAGAGATTCCATGGTTATTGAACATTATGTAATAAACGCATTTGCCAGATTCTTTTCTCCAGCCGCATACATTAAAACAACTGATAGTTATCTATGTAAAAAGATCATGACTTATTCCTCTAGAGATACTGAAGGATTTAGATAAGAATCTCCTACAGATTCATTTTTGTTTGCCATTTCCAGCAGGGAGTACATTATCATCAGCTCGTGACCAGAATGCAGAAACATCAGATTAACATTGATATAAATTAAAAAGATGTATACAGATTTAAATAAAGGTTCAGTGTTTGACTGATAAGCACCTGTTATATCGCTAAATTAGACACATGTATATAATTCTACCGACTTCCGTTTCACTGATTTTACAATATATCAAGGTATATGTTTATATATAGAATCAGACTGAAAGTATTGAAATCACGCACGTCTTTTTGTTAATTATTGGGAAAAAAGTATTTTATATTGCGAAAGAACTTAAATTCCTGGATCCCAATTTTCGTGAAATGCTAAAAGATGTATTCATTGTTTTTTATGTCGTGTATATGTTATGTTTTACAGCTATTCCTGGAAATAAAATATTTAACTCCTTTGGATTGGAAAATTCATGAATAGGTTGACTAACGAAATCCACAAAAATTGCCCCCTTCCCCCATGCATGAACAGTATTTCACACTTAAAGTAGTTTAAAAAAAAAAACAAATACATGTAATGGTATATATGAATACCATATACAGTTATTATGCCATAAATTTTTATCAAAACCTTCAATAAATCGAAAGTATACCTTTTACCGGGTATACATACCTGACTGTTTTCTGAAACTTTTTCACTTTTCTTAAGCCTATCAATTCGTCAAATTTTGCAGGTTCTGCAGAAATGGCACATCTTTTAATCCTGTCTCGTGACATAGCCAAACGTTTCTTAATGGGTGGTGAAGCTGGTTTAAGTATGGATCTATACTTATCTAATTCGTTTTGAAGAGTTTTTATCAATATGTCCTTTTCATCTAATTCTGACTCTAATTCGTCAATTAATTGGTCTCTTTGTTTTAATTCTTCTATTTTGTCGCTTAAACAGCTCTGTAATTCTCTCAAAGTCCCCATTTTAAATAATTTATATATCGAACAAAAAACAAAGTCTGTCAAATTTTCATTCAGTTCAAAGAATTATTTTTACAAAACATTTGTTTAAATGCTCGTTATTCCACGTGTATCCTTTTGTTTTAAAACATTTTCTATATCTGCTCTACTTTCTACCATATACATATATAACTGATATATACAGAAACTGACACATCATGTACAAATAGAATAATATTAATCTATAATTGCTTATTGATACATAATTCCTTGATAACTTTGCGGATCTCGTAAGGTATTAATTACCCATGATAGTTAAACAATATCATGGTCCGTCCCGCTCAATTGAATTAGACAAGGACTAAAGCGGTTGATTGAATTAGACTCATTCACTGTGATGCGTGAAACGACCATTATTCCATTTACATCTACAAGATTCACGCCGAAATAAATTTGCACAGATTAATATTATTTGAAATGATATTAAATAATGATATTAAATCACAGTTTTATAATTAGTACATGTTATGGCTCACTAATAAATGTCGATAGTTTCGTTTCGAAAATGTCTATTTTGTCTCAAACATTATTTTCCTTTAAACTGACAGTAAGTGGTAATCGTAATTTCATATTTTTATAAAACCATTTGAAATATTTTCTTTACGATGTTAATGTTACATATTTGAACAGAAATACGCTTTACGAACTTGTTGAGTGTATCCCGTCTTTGATTCCTTTATTAATTTCCAACTATTGAAAACACGTGCTGAAGATATTTAACTACATCTTTTGACCCCTGATAGCAAGATAAGAAATGTTCTAAGTATCTGACGACCAGTCAGCCTGTTTAATTTCATTCGGTCTGCCACTCGAAACTTTTCTGTTTAAGTTATCTCAAGATACAAATGTAAACAAATGTCGTTTTCATCCAAGGAATACACAGTGATGTGTTATCCTAATTACAAGATTTCTTAAACTTTGTTTAAATCGTTATCCAACAATTAATTTAATAAACATAAGAGAGAATTTCTGACACGTACACAGAGTTATTTTACAAACTATTCCCATCTGATAATACACTGTCGATCCAATCTCTCATCCATCTAAAAGCTTGAAAAAAATAGAATTGCAATTTCATGGTTTTTAATTACCCTTCCATATACATTTTTGTACTAGGTGAATGCGTGCACATTTTCGCCACATTTAAACTCTTAACTCTAAGAAGCGATTTGATACTTTTCAAGATAAGTCAATCATATATAGTATCATTAGATAGAGGATTACGTGTTTCTCTCTTCTTTATAAAAATTCACAAAGTGTTAAGATATTTGTGTCAGTTTGAATTCAAGTGCTAATTGATTTTAATACCACATTATAAAACGTCGTTATAGCCACGTCAGTAGATACAGAAGTACAGGGACATGACATCATTAATTTAACCTGCCCTTGATTTTTCAAACTGTGAGTAACGAAGTTGTATTGTGTTTACAGAAGAACTGATGCTAACGTATGAAATACAAGGGTTAAAATAAACTATTTACATTATGTTGTAAATCACAGAACTGGGGAATGTTAAGTTTCTCTATTGACGCATTTGTCTTTCAAAAACAACATAATCTATTGAGTTCTAATTAATTATACCAATTTCAACCTCGATAATCTAAAACTGTCTAAAAACTTTAAAAAAATGTTTCTTCAATAAACAAATGTCAAATGAATACAAAATATCGAAAATTCTTAGTTTTTAACAATTTCTTTGCAATTCCCCGTTTCCAAATAATCCGGAAGCACAATTTCTTGGTTTCAGATTTTGAAAACGCAAGACAAACATACAACAGTCAGTCTTCAACTTGAAGGAAACATTTTTATAGTAAGATATACTTGAAATTTTGAACCAAACTACAGTTCTACATATAATCACTTATTGATCTTCACGATTGGTGGCAAACATTGAGTAGGACGTCACAATGGGTGTCAACATGAAGCAGGACTTCATGATAGGTGCTAAGTATGAAACAGGGCTTCATGAAGGACGAAATGCTTAGAGCACGACTTCGCGGTGCATAACAATCAAGAAGCACAACGTTATGATGTGTGCCAAGCTTGGATCAGAACTTCATAATGGGTACCATGCTTGAAATATGAATTCATGATGGTTGCCAAGCATACAGACGACTTCACGATTGGTGTCTAGGATGGAGACGGGCACCAAGTATGGAGCAGAATTTCACGATAGATGAGATAGATGACAAGCTTGGGGCAGTAGTTCACGTTGGGTGCCACGCATGTAGCAACACTTTCAGATGGATGCCTAGCATGGGGACTGACATCCTGTTGGGTGCCACGCCTGGAAGAATTCTTCCAAATATGTGCCAAGCATGGGGCACGACTTTAAGATAGGCTCCAACATATAGCAGGACTTCACGATGGATGCCAAGTTTAGAACAGGATTTCATGATGGATGCCAATTATGGAACAGGAAAAGATCGTCCTTTCTAAGAGTAATTTCTTTTTCGATTGTCATGTTTCCTAGATAAACGTTAGAGAAAACTGAAGTGACAATCAAGAATGGAGAACACAGATATAAAGGCAATATTGGGCACAAGACAGACAAACAAAACAAAAATAAAAACTGAAAAGATGAGCAACAGGGAACCCACCGAGAATCTGTGTTCGCAAAAGGTAATCATTTCTCGTTTCTTATAAGACTGGTACTCATAGTCAAGTCTGTTCGTAGTCTTTTCCGTGATAGAGTACAGAAAAACATACTTATAATGGAAACGATCCGGTGCTATTGGAAAAACGATATTTCGCAATGGTCAACTAGTTCGTGATGACGATCATATAGGTCTTGTAGCGACAAATTCAACCATAGCCTTGCTTGAGCATCTTCGCTAGCCAAGGGTTACGATCCGCTCTACTCATCTTCACCCTTGGCATCGTTAGACGGATTTTCGTAATTCCCGCGCACTGCCACCTGCTGGATTTTGACAGTTACGCCCCTTATAATGATGTCATTTTCATCCAATCGACACGAGGCTTTCATTTCCTTTCGCTTGAATGCACTGAAAATTGACTCGAGATTATAATAGGGCTGATTTTCAAGCGAAGATTTGTAAAAAAAAAAAAATTAATATAAACGCATTGACAGACAATCAGAGCAAATCTATAACGGCTATTATAGACGGAAAATATGTCTTTGTTGGCACGTTTTAAAGCGCGTTCTGATTGGTTGCTGCTACCACTAGCTGCATTACATACAAACTGTCACCGTGTGACCTCGAAAATCCGTCTAACGATGCCAAGGGTGAAGATGAGTAGAGCGGATCGTAACCCTTGGCCAGCGAAGATGGGCTTGAGTAGCTTTTGCGTTGTCTGATCTTTCGCTTTTTCATTTTTTATTGAGTTTATATTCCACAGGTGGTGTGTTGGCATTTAAAACAAAGTTGTCTTGACGATAGTGAAATGGAAAGAGCGTTATTACTGTACCTTAAAGGGGTTTTATTTATAAAGATAGTCTTAGTAAAGTATTTATTGAACGGTAGCTACATGAAAATGCCGTAGAATACATAGGGAAGATCTGAAAGAAACATGACACGAGGTTTGTTATGAAAACGTTAAAGCAATAAATCGTCCAATCAGAACATTACATTTGTTGGATGCCTGGTACTGATTGGTCGTTTTTTTAGTATGAACACAAAAACGTTTTATGACTGCAAGTCCAAAGCATTCTATGGTATAATTAAGTCATTACATAACATCTTTTATGATTTTTAATTAAACGTTCAAAGTAAGCACCGCATGTGTATTAAAACAGTAGCAATGCAAGGTTGTACTTTAATAGTCTGTTGTCGATTAAATGGTTATAGATTTTGATTGTTCATATATCAAATAAAAGTGTTAATTTCAATCGTTCAAATCAATTACATGCGTAAAAACACTTCGTCCGCCAATGTATGTGGTAGAAACACACTTCGTCCGCCAACGTCTGCGGCAGGATCACACTTCGTCCACGGACGTCTATGGCAGGAACACACTTCGTCCGCCAACGTCTGTTGCTGGAATACACTTCATCCGCCAACGCCTGTGGCAGGACCACACTTCGCCCGGCAACGTCTGTGGCAGGACCACTCTTCGTCCGCCAACGTCTGTGGCAGGAACACACTTCGTCCACCAACGTCTGTGGCAGGAACACACTTCGTCCGCTAACGTCTGTGGCAGGAACACACTTCGCTCGCCAACGTATGCTACAGGAACACACATCGTCCGCCAACGTCTGTTGCAGGAACACACTTCGTCCGCCAACGTCTGTGGCAGGAACACACTTCGTCCGCCAACGTCTGTGACAGGAACACACTTCGCCCTCCAACGTCTGTGGCAGGAACACACGTCGTCCGCCAACGTCTGCTACAGGAACACACTTCGTCCGCCAACGTCTGTGGCAGGGCAACACTTCGTCTACCAACTTCTGTGGCAGGGACACATTTCGTCAGCCAACGTCTGTGGCATGAATACACTTCGTCTGTCAACGTCTGCGGCAGGAACACACTTCGTCCGCCAATGTATGTGGCAGGAACACACTTCGTCCGCCAACGTCTGTGGCAGGAACACACTTCGCCCTCCAACGTCTGTGGCAAAAACACACGTCGTCCGCCAACGTCTGTTGCTGGAATACACTTCGTCCTCCAACGCCTGTGGCAGGAACGCAATTCGTGCGCCAACGTCTGTGGCAGGACCACACTTCGTCCGCCAACGTCTGTGGCAGGAACACACTTCGTCCACCAACGTCTGTGGCAGGAACACACTTCGTCCGCCAACGTCTGTTGCAGGAACACACTTCGTCCGCCAATGTCTGTGGCAAAAACACACGTCGTCCGCCAACGTCTGCTACAGGAGCACACTTCGTCCGCCAACGTCTGTGGCAGGACAACACTTCGTCTGCCAACTTCTGTGGCAGGAACACATTTCGTCTGTCAACGTCTGCGGCAGGAACTCACTACATCCGCCAATGTATGTGGCAGGAACACACTTCGCCCGCCAACGTCTGTGGGAAAAACATAATTCGTCAGCAAACGTCTATGACAGGAACACACTTCGTTCGCCAACGGCTGTGGCAGGAACATATTACGTCCGCCAACGTCTGTGGTAGGAACAACTTCGTCCGCTAACGTCTGTGGTAGAAACACAATTCGTCAGCAAACGTCTATGACAGGAACACACTTCGTCCGCCAACGTCTGTGGTAGGAACATACTTCGTCCGTCAATGTATATGGCAGAAACACACTTCGTGCGCCAACGTCTGTGGCAGGAACACACTTCGTCCACGGACGTCTATGGAAGGAACACACTTCGTCCACCAACATCTGTGTCAGGAACACACTTCGTCTCCCAACATCTGTGGCAGGAACACACTTCGTCCGCCAACGTATGTTGCAGGAACACAAGTCGTCCGCCAACGTCTGTTGCTGGAATATACTTCGTCCGCCAACGCCTGTGGCAGGAACACACTTCGTCCGCCAACGTCTGTGGTAGGACCACACTTCGTCCACCAACATCTGTGACATGAACACACTTCGTCCACCAACGTCTGTGACAGGAACACACTTCGTCTGCCAACGTCTGTGACAGGAACACACTTCGTCAAACGTCTGTGACAGGAACACAGTTCGCCCTCCAACGTCTGTGGCAGGACCATACTTCGTCTGCCAACGTCTGTGGTAGGAACACAATTCGTCAGCCAACGTCTGTGGCAGGAACACACTTCGTCCGCCAGCGTCTGTGACAGGAACACATTAGGTCCGCCAACTTCTGTGGTAGGAACACACTTCGTATGCCAACGTCTGTGGCAGGAACACACTTCGTCAGCCAACGTCTGTGGCAGGAACATACTTCGTCCGCTAATGCGTGTGGTAGGAACACACTTCGTCCGCGTACGTTTATAACAGGAACACGTGTTAACAGGAACACATTTTGTCCGCCAACATCTGTGGCAGGAACACACTTCGTCCGCTAACGTCTGTGGCAGGAACACACTTCGTCTGCCAACGTCTGTGACAGGAACACACTACGTACACCAACGTCTGTGGCTGGACCATACTCAACGTCTGTGGTAGGAACACACTTCGTCCGCCAACGTCTGACAGGAACACATTAGGTCCACCAGCGTCTGTGGTAGGAACACACTTCGTCCGCCAACGTCTGTGGCAGGACCATACTTCGTCCGCCAATGTCTGTGACAGGAACACACTTCGTCCACCAACGTCTGTGACAGGAACACACTTCGTCCACCAACGTATGTGGCAGGAACACACTTCGTCCGCCAACATCTGTGGCAGGACCACACTTCGTCCATCAATGTCTGTGACACGAATCCATGTTTTATAGGTTACATGTATTAAATTGTTCAATTCGTTAGTTTGAAATACATAAAGTTAATGTCAGAACTACATATAGTCAAACCTATATTAAGAGGTCACCTCTCGGACAAAGAACATTTGGTCTTATAAGACAGATGACCTCTTAAAAGAAGTTCAATTCATATAAACTTTTCTATGACAGGACTAGAAAATGGTGACCTTTTAATACAAGTGACTGCTTAACACAGGTGGCCGCTTGAACAGGTTTGACTGTATTTGCATGTCCAACTTTTGTTTCTTTTTGAATTTTGAATTTTAGACCTTTTACACACACAAAATTAGAACAGAAAATCTACGTTTCAAACATGAAATATTTTTATTTCACCAGGTATGCTTATTAAAAAATGCTTTGAGGAGAAAAAAAACTTTTTTCTGCATGTTGCATGTGCCATACTAACGATGCCATCTCGAGTCTTCTGTCAGGATACTGAAATATCATATCCTAAATATTTACACTTTTAATTGTACTTTCGTGAGAGGATAAGGTTAGGGCTAGGAAACTGGTTTAGGTTTCGGTTTATGGTTAGTTAAATGCTTAGAAATTATGTTGAATCTGAATTCAGGGCTTAGACAATTACCTGATAAATAATATAATATGTTTTAAGGTAGAACACATGTAAAATTGTCATTAAGCTACTACCTATAAACGAGTTGAGAAATATAAACAACAAACTTATGAAATAAACGGTAAAAAGTAAACTTAATATCTACATTACAATTCTATGCGTTTTGTAAAATTGTAGATATTTTTACACAAATATGAGAAAGAAAACCAATGTCCAGCATGCACCTCACTTTCACAATTCTAAAGTCTACTGTACTGTGTAAAGGTTTAGAATATAAAGTCTACTGTACTGTGTAAAGGTTTACAATATAAAGTCTACTGTACTGTGTAAAGGTTTACAATATAAAGTCTACTGTACTGTGTAA
>MJUT01023803.1:16984-27220 GCA_002080005.1 Gigantidas platifrons
ATTGGATTTACGGATTCTGATTACCCCTTTGGTATCTTCAAATTCTTCTTTTGTTTTGTTCCCAGTCAACCATTCACATCAAGAACGACACAGATGACAAAGAAGGCAAAGATTATTAAGACATCGAGCTCTCAAGGACTTGGAACGCAAAGAATAATTAATTGTAAATACGCCTACATACACCCGCCTTTTTCGTTCAAAAATTGTGTATGGAAAAGACTAAATATCAAACAGGCGTACTTCTATTAATTTATCAAAACTTGATAAAAGGGGAATAACTGGAATAGTATTTTTAATGTATTATTAAGGTAGCAAATTTTCATGGCTGTCATTTGGAACACAAATGTGGTTTAGGAACGTCAATAGATAGCTAGTTTTCATGGTAGTTACGAATAATACGACACCGGAAACAATGTTAATATGATATAGACCTGTTTTGTCGGCTAGGAATGGAAAATTAGACTTTATTTAATAACTCTCAAACGCAACCACATGTCTTACACACGACCACTGTCTTTCCGCTGCTCAAATTTAGCAATTATAGATTTCGGACGGCCATCTCTACGCTTACGCAATATATGGGCAACTTGAAGTGGAACGTCCTCTTCAATTTTCAAAATATCTTTAATAAAATCTTTTACTACGTCAACAGAAACCTCATCGGTGGCGTAATGGTTAACGTGCTCGCCTCGAATGCGGAAGATCGTGGGTTCGAGCCCCGATCGGGTTATACCAAGGACTATAACATTGGTATTTGTTGCTTCTCCGCTAAGTACACAGCATTAAGGAGAAAGAACAAAACTGGTTGGCTCGGAATCAGAATAATGTGTCCGAGTGGAGCAACATGTCTACCCTCGGACTGTTGTTTCAGTGAGCTAGCACTATAAAAATCCAACTTAGCGTGTCGGTCAAAAATTAACTTGTTCTCGGCATGATATAGTTGAAAAATGCTGAATTGGCGTTATAAGCAACAATCACTCACTCACTCTCTTCAACTGTTGCTTAACTCGTCTTAATAAATTTAAACACAATCAATGTATAACGTATTTATTTTTCAAAACATAATTAAATTGTTAAAACATATAAATTTAGCTAGCATTTCATTTAAAAATATGTACACATATTCCATTATACTTAAAAGATTGACGTAATTATCAATAAATCTATATGAAGGACTGGTTTATTTTTGGATATTTTTTGCACATACCATTTTTTCGACTTGTGTAAAGCATATCATTACACATTTATACCTTTAAAGTTGTATACACTATTTACAGGTCTCACTATAACTTAATAATATAAGCAATTTTAAGTACTGTATAAACACCAAACCTATTTATTGTTTGACACTTGTGCGAGAATCGTGAATTAGATTTTTCCAAAGTGAAAGATACGTGAAAAAACCTCTTAAATCATTTTTATTTATCCTATGGTCGTGATCGTATGGTAGTTGGAATTAGAACTACATGTACATGTGTAATCAGCACCTATCGCCACTAAAGTTGTGACTTCGAACCCCGTTCATGGCGAGGTTTACCTGATACAACATTATGTGATCAAGTTTGTCAGTGACTTGCGACAGGTCAGTGGTTTTCTCTGGGTACTTCGGTATCCTCCACCAATAAAACTAAGGGTCTCGATATAGCTGAAATATTGTTGAAAGTGGTGTTAAACACCATAATCATATAACCATTTATTTATCCTATTTATTCTGGTTGGAACATACATGGTAAAGAAGAAGAAACCTACAAGTAAAATATATTATTTTATTAGGTTCGTCTATTTCAAATAATATGTAGTATGATGTAGAATGTAAAATATTATGACAAATCTGATAAATAACAAGCAAAAATACGACCATGAAATACCTCCCTGATATGATTAAATTTTATTTAAAAAAAAGGGAGCACCTAGAGAGAGTAAGTAGATTTATATTATAGTCTTTGCTAAGAGTAAGTGGTTTCGGTAAAGAAAATTTGGGATTCATTTATTCACAATTAACATACAATTTACCATAGAAACCAAATGTTTACACACTTGTGAGAATCTTCAATGATAATATGGATATATTTTCATCCTTCAGTGAGCCGCTCATCTACAACCGGGAAAAACACTTAAATACTTCAAGTCCATTCGGGACCCAAATGCATGTACATGACGCATGGATCTAGTAAATAACAAACGATGGTGATAATTGTCTTCTGAGGTGAGATTTGATTTTAATATTTATTTTACAAAATGCATTAATAAGTAGTTTGAGCACAGACACAATTGATTGATGTACATGTTAAGTACAAAATGTATATGAAAGTTATGAAGGCATGACTTAGTGTGCAAAATATGGTCACTTCATGCAGATAATACATATCTGTCGTTTTATTGAATATTCCGTTTGACTTCTATAAATCTTCAAAAAAATATTCTTAAAAATCCAGTTTTCAACTCAGCATTTTTTTTTCTGGATGAATATTAATATATGATATATACGAACTCTGACAATTAATAAAAACAAAATTCGTCTATTCTTAAAAAAGTTATCCATTAGGTCTCTATGTTAATTATATTTTCAGAAGTGCAGAAATCTTCATGGAGTGAGTATAAATAGTGTAAAAGCCCAACCATCAAAATAAAATAACAGACATGTGCTTTCAATGCATATTTCAAAGTACCATGCGACATAGGACATTTAAATATTAAAAGGCTACTCATTAACTGACCATTACGGTGATAGTCAATTTTATGTATGTCCTTTTATATTGAAGGAATAGCAGTACTGTATTTGAGGAGTTGCAGGTGTCAACTGTGGATTTGTGACCGTCAAATCCACAATTGACACCGACAACTCTTCAAATACAGTACTGTTATTCCTATTCTAATGAAATTATCGCAAGGTGTACACACTAGTTTGAAAACATACAACTAAATGACGAAATAGTTTTGCTTGATACATATTGAAATTAAAAAATAAAATGAGCAAAAACCTGCTGTTATAGATTTTCATATCTGTGGTGTTACCCTTCCTATTAAGGCTGGTATAGTTATCTCTCTTGATGGCATATTTGAAGCAAAAATAGTTTCTCCCGTTGCTTATTTCCTGTTTCATGACATGTGCAGACGACAAAAACAAAAGTGATCCATAAACTAATATAGAGCCGAAAAGGTACGTGCGATTGGTATAGTATATAAATTTTATGTCTGTGGTGTACTTCTCACTACTTCATTTTGTTAGAATTTGGCAAAATGTAAAAATAAGCAATACATTACATTCGGTATTCTTCACAGGATTTACATATAAAATATAGTCAGGGAGAAATTAATTTCCTTTCATCCTGAAAATACTTACATGTTTGCTGTGGTGTTACTGTCAATGGTGTTACTAGATTGTTTAACATCACATACATTTAGCATTAAAATTGTGAATAAACACATTATTCCATACACAGTAATATACAGAACAAAATATTGCTCTTTAACCTATGCAGAAAAATTGTTCAAACATCGTCATTTACGTATAAGATATAATTTAACAAGCTGATGAGAGAATACTTTTTAGACCTGGTAACACCAGGGACATATATTCATAACACCATGGACATATCTTCATAACACCATGGACAAAACTGATATTGCTCATGCATTAAACCAATATATTGAAAAACTGCATATTGTACTGAAAACATTAAGAAAACAACAACTGTAGGTTGTTAGTTGTTTTTTCCCCTTGTATTAAATGTTTACATTCATGAAGATGTCCCTGGTGTTACTTTTGCCATCTGTGGTGTTACCTCTTGTCAATGGTGTTACCTCATGTAAATTGTTTCATAAAAACGATAAATGACATAATTGAAGTACATTATATTATAGTTGAATAAAGTTGACTTTGATAACTATGTCCAAGTCATCTTTTCTTTATATAAAGTGAAACAAAATACAATTATGAAAACTTGTTTGTTTCATAATGTCGCATGAATGGAATTCCACAACTACATATCCAAATATTGTGAAAAAAATAGTGCTCCAAAGAAAATATCCTACATTATGCATAATTTTCCTGTATATTATGTATGTAGCCACTTTTTGCATAAAAAATCTTTTTCATTTTCCTAAAAAGAATAATTTTATGTTGGTAACACCACGGACTGAAAGGTATTACGGGGTGCTACATATCTAAAAATATTTTTTTCATGGTGGTTTTCCCGGCTGCATATTATGTGAATATATCATTGTAATGTAGGAAAAACTAATAGGCTAAAGCAAAACGGGAACGAAAATATTTGATATCACCAAAATATGAACAGGAAAAACTGCGTGTATTTTGATAATGACCCAAACAGTGTCGTTAAAATCTATTAAGTCCACCTTTAATGATCTGATAAAAAAAATACCTTCTATAAAAACAGTTTTCATGAAATAATTTATTAAAATATGAGGGGTACAAATAGCCATAGACAAAATTTAATGTTCACTTAAAGATCATAAAACTAGTTTAACCCAAGCACGATCGGTTCCGGATTTCCCTTTGTGGTTAGGTGTGCTTACGCACAGTGTTCCTTTGGCCAGGGGAAAGGGGGGGGGTGGTGGTGAGAGGTTGTCTTCCTGCCATTTTTTTTACAGGTGAATTTTTGCTTATGTGGTGCAATTTTAAATTTGAAGGCGTTCTGTTTCGGAGAGATTCCAGACATAATGATAGAGTTGGTAGTCTGTGGGAGTGTGCCTCATTCACGGCCCAAGTAAGGGGTCTAATAACTTAACTAAAACAGGGTCTCATTTGTTCTAAATCCGGCACTGCTGTTGATTAAAGTGTCCGTACCACCCACGCCAGAAAACTGAGCGATCATGTGTGTTAGGATTGTCGATTTCACTTCTATTTCTACAATGTTTCTGTTAGATATTGGAACTGTTCTGGCGATGTGAATTGTTTGTTGATAATTTCTTTTACTAAAAAAATTCACATGATTGTATACCAATGTGTGATGTATGAAAAATAAACACTGCAGATATTTCTAAAACGTATTAAATAAAGAAACTGTTTGTCACATTTTAAGGAGGGGAGGGTGCGGGGGGAACGTGAAAATAGCTTTTTATGACAATGAAAAAATGAGAGCAAGAACGACACTGTCGGACCATATCGAAAATCAAATAGAAAAATTGATAATCCTAACACTCAAATACATGATGGTTGACACTCATGGCTTAGTACAGGCACTTCAATACAAAGTGGCGGGAGTAACTAGCATGCCCCCTGGTAATATTTATACCATGATTGTCTGAGTTAAACGGTTTAACAATCGAACGCGAAGCCATAGTTTGTTTAACCGATTAATTCGGAAAACTGTGGCATAGATAATTTGTTACATGAAGCCAAGCAATATCATATCTAGGTTGTTGATAATGGCACTGCTCTCTGAGAGTAATACAACTACAGCCTAGAATTAAAGTGTGTAATATCTCGTATCTGCGTGTATTATATCATAGTTCTTAGCTGTTTCTTACATTCTGGTATATAAATCATAAAAAGAACTAAAGAGAGGAATGTATTCATGTTACAATAATTATACTAGCATGTACTTACTGTGATATACACAACATAACTATATACTTTGTGTAGCTGGATTGTCTGATTTGTCTCGCAAGTTTTTATTTATGGTAACATGGTATTGAAAAACACCCACATTGTATATGGTCATATGAACCATAATCGAGAACTGGGAAAAAATCCTTTTAAAAAAACATGAAACACCCACAATGTATACGATGATATGAATCATAATCGAGAATGTGAATAAAATTATTTAAAAAAAAACATTAAACACCCACAATGTATACGATCACATTACCATAATTATTGGGGGTTGAATTCTGAGCCTCCGTCTAGGAACTAAATACGATATATTCAATAGACAAGTATATATTTTTCAGATATTTGGTAATATATTTACAAATGTAATTAAAAGGTCATTTCCGATGTTTTTGTTTCACAATAACACAACATGTTACATTTATTAGCGAGTTATATACATAATGGAGACACTATTCAATTTCAAAATTGTAGTCACATTTAACACTTAAAAATGGAATTTAATATCTAAATAATTGACCAACAAATCAACATTAGTATTGATGTGTCCTAATATTATATTCAATATTTTTGTAATGATCCTTAATACCTTCCTTACGAGGAACATATATAGGTCCTTAGTCTCCTCATATTGACCATATTAATTCGTGGTATCTCAGCCTTTTTCGTGTGGACATTGTCATTGTCTGTTCGTCTTCCATTGACGTCTTTTGATTACCAATGTAGTATATTCAAACTTTTCTTATCTCTCACACACATTTGAATGACCTGTTTTGAAGATGATAAAAATTCACAGATGTACAAACCCAATCTAATCAAAATTAGATATCTCACTTTGCTCTTGTTTATTTATATTTCGCGCGTGGGAGATCTAACGCAAGCCTGTTGACATCGCATTCTGGTGACCTAGGGTCAAGCAAAATATTGTCCATTCAAATGATCGCTTACGAGATCTTGAAAGTGGATTTATGCAAGGGACGTAACTCTGGGTGCTAATTAATTATGCCAGAAATCCCTTCGGAATTCTTCCAATGTTATCTATATCAACTATGTCGGAGCCCGATTGTTCCGACAACTGTTTACATTTCCGGAGACAAGAAGACGCCTTCAGGTGAAAATTCATAATTTACGGCACAAATCAATGGCATTTAGAAGCCCTCTCATGCCTAGGCGTATTTATTACAAATCAAATATATGTGTGCTTATTATGTGTGATATCAGAGAACGATTTTGATTGGATGTTCGGAGGGTCGTTACCTTTATTTGCATCTCATTACATATGCGTGACCCGAGGTCACCAGAATGCGATATCTAGAGGCTTGTGTTATATCTCCCACGCGCGAAATATAAATAATCAAGAGCAAAGTGAGAGATCTAATTTTAATTAGATTGGTACAAATCATACAATTGACAGACAAATCAGATGGAAATAGATCTTTTAAAAATGTCCTACTAAAGACAGTGATGGCGCTTTATATACGACAGAGAGCGGTGATACTGTCCCTGTGACAGATCGCGATGGTACTGGTGTTACCAGAGATGACGATGATACTGGCTATATGACAGACAGCGGTGGAACTGGTCCTGTGACAGAGAGCGGTGGTATTGTCCTTGTGACAGACCGCGATGGTACTGGTGTTACCACAGATCACGCTGATACTGGCCGTATGACAGACAGCGGTACTACTGGTCCTGTGACAGAGAGCGGTGGTACTGGCCCTATGACAGAGAGCGGTGGTACTGGCCATGTGACTGACCGCGATGGTACTGGTGTTACCACAGATCACGATGATACTGGCTATATGACAGACAGCGGTGGAACTGGCTATATGACAGACAGCGGTGGTACTGGCTAAATGACAGACAGCGGTGGTACTGGCTATATGACAGACAGCAGTGGTACTGGCTATATGACAGACAGCGTTGGTACTGGCTATATGACAAACAGCAGTGGTACTGGCTATATGACAGACAGCGGTGGTACTGGCCCTATGACAGAGAACGGTGGTACTGGTCCTGTGACAGACCGCGATGGTACTGTTGTTACCACAGATCACGATGATGCTGGCTATATGACAGACAGCGGCGGGACTGGCTATATGATAGACAGCGATGGTACTGGCCATATGACAGCGGTGGCACAAACCCTATGACAGAGAGCGATGGTACTGTCCCTATTATATATCGCGACCATACTGTCCCTTTGACAGACGAAGATGGTACTGACCCTATGGCAGAGAGTGGTGGAACTGGCTCTATGTCAGACGACGCTGATACTAGCCCTATGACAGACAGCGGTACTACTGGTCCTGTGACAGAGAGCGGTGGTACTGGCCATGTGACTGACCGCGATGGTACTGGTGTTACCACAGATCACGATGATACTGGCTATATGACAGACAGCGGTGGTACTGGCTATATGACAGACAGCGGTGGTACTGGCTATATGACAGACAGCGGTGGTACTGGCTATATGACAGACAACAGTGGTACTGGCTATATGACAGACAGCGGTGGTACTGGCTATATGACAGACAGCGAAGGTACTGGCTATATGACAGACAGCATTGGTACTGGCTATATGACAGACAGCGAAGGTACTGGCTATATGACAGACAGCATTGGTACTGGCTATATGACAGACAGCAGTGGTACTGGCTATATGACAGACAGCGGTGGTACTGGCCCTATGACAGAGAGCGGTGGTACTGGTCCTGTGACAGACCGCGATGGTACTGTTGTTACCACAGACCACGATGATGCTGGCTATATGACAGACAGCGGTGGTACTGGCTATATGACAGACAGCGATGGTACTGGCCATATGACAGCGGTGGCACAAATCCTATGACAGAGAGCGATGGTACTGTCCCTATTATAGATCGCGACCATACTGTCCCTTTGACAGACGACGATGGTACTGACCCTATGGCAGAGAGTGGTGGTACTGGCTCTATGTCAGACGACGATGGTATTGGGCCTATTACAGACAGCGTTGTCACTGGTCATATTACAGACAGCGGCGGTTCTGGCCCTTTGTCAGAAAGTGGCGGATTTAGTCCTTTGTCAGACGACGATGGTACTGACCCTTTGACAGACATCGACTGTGCTAGCCCTATGACAGACAGCGGCAGTTCTATCCCTATCACAGAACACGATGGTACTGACTCTATGATAGACAGCGGCCTTACTGACCCTATGACAGACAGCGGCGGTACTGACCCTATGAAATACAACGACGGTACTGACCCTATGGCAGAGAACGGCGGTGCTGGCCCGGTGAAAGACAGTGATGGTAACGGTGTTATAGATGAGGAAAACGGTGATCAACAAAATAATGCATTAATTTCCACAAGCTTTGGGGTAATATTTAGTGGCCCAAGAAAAGAAGTCAAATTCCTGCTCGTAACAAAGGATACATAATAATGGCCTAGAAAAGAAAAGTCGGAAAACTCAAGGGTGAAAACAGATCGATTATGTAAAATACCTGGTAGAAAAAAAAGTAGAGTTGAGTACCTCCTTTGTCTCTATATGATCCTGACAGGCATGGATGTATTACAAACCGACAGGAAAGCCAATACCAAGGTTATGAGATGGGAAAAACGTGACGCAAAGGAAAGACACAAATGTCAAATAACGATAACGATCACGTCAACTTACTCCCTTAACGGAGGTTCTAGATGAGTTGAAATTCACAGGAAAAACTATCATAGTTATGCAATCAAATACAATTGGTGAACAGGTGAGCAACCCGTGGTGGTGATGGAACAATTAAGTCAAAACTGTAAAGCTGTTTTATTAGCCTTCAAACGCAAGTACAAGAACGTGAGCACGCGTCCATCTAGCGTTAAAGATGAAAACAGTTTAACATAAACTCATGGAATCAATGATACATTGCAACCTGAACCAACATCTAGATCCTCTGCAGACGTTTTTAAAAATCGCCCTTCACCACTTCTATGTCAGGACAGTCCTGAAAAGCTTACTATTAGCATGCCACAAATATCTAGAAACAAACCGTTGCTTGGTGCCATGGATTACACGAGAGAACCTTTTTGTTTTAGAAGATGTTAGATCACCGGGTTTGTAACTAGATTAACACGACGGGTGCCACTAGTAGAGCAGGAACTGCCTACAATTCCGGAGCACCTGAGTTCGCCCCCGATTTTTATTGGGGTTCGTGTTACTCGATCTTTAGTTTGATGAGTATGTTTTGTAGATCGTTATTTGTCAGTAGTGATATTGAGTGGGTCAAGCACACAACTACGTCATTTTTCCTTTATTTGCCTATTGTTTACGAAATATGTGTGGTATGCTATCCACACATTCCAGAGCAATGGTGAGTGACATAAAATTTAAATCATGTAAAGAGAGGTTGGAAAGATAAGAAATATAATCATTAAAAATAAAAACGTGTGTCAACCGAGATATATAGAAAAACTTAAATTCATATTTAACTATAGATTTAAATATTTAATAATACTGAAAACAATTTGTATGATAAATCATGTTAATCGGCAAATCATCGTTACACAAGTTGAGGAATGCCTCCGCAAATTTATGAATAGAATATTTTGTAACAGATAGCGGACAAGTTAAATGTAGTCTTAACCAATTGTTAAACAACTTTATTTAAATTTAATATGTTTAATCAATTT